>PVIC010000342.1:0-126887 GCA_004025085.1 Thryonomys swinderianus | reverse complement strand
CCCAGCTAAGAACTTCAGTTCAACTAAGAATTTAGAAGGGTTGGAGAAATAGTTATTTTTCTTCCTTTACAATTCATAGATTAGAGTAAAAGTGGCCAAGTCACAGAATGTGAGATGTTTATGAAGCTTAGCAGGAATGAGAAAACAAAAGTGCTAGAAAATAAGTCAGAAGCTCAGTATCTGAGATAACATCTTCTGGTCCATTGGCGATATGCAGGGGCTGATGTAGGAATGGCTGAAGTAGAGAGGACTAAGGGCTGTGTGGGTGGATTGCAAGGTGAAGTCAGGGTTCAGCTGGTAGGCATACGCACTCCTGCACTCAGCATTGGAGTAGGAGGTATGGGGATCATTTTTGAGGAGAGGAAAGGTAGTAGGTCAGAAGTGTCTGTTAGTGTATAAAAAATAATGTCCCTTTTGATGTGGTTTGAACACCACAAGCCAGAATGGTTTGCATCTCCTAAGGTTTAGATAAACCTGGGCTATCTTTTGCCCTACCATCACCTATGGTGTGGCTGCATTTGTGTTATTGCAGTAGGGAGGCCTGAGACTCAGCTAAAAGGTAGAAGCTCTGCTAGGTATTAAAGATCTAAGAGACTTTGTTTACATGGCATGGATATTTTTGGGAAGTTTGTGTGTGGTCAAGAGAAATGAAGTAGGGACTTGAGAGACTAATGATGGGAAGAACTTGTATCTGAGTGGATCTAATGGTGATCTGGAGGTAAGCCTAGTGGGCATCAAGTCTCTAAGACAAACTTTGGTATAAAGTGGCCTGTGTTTGGTGCCAGCCTGATGGATTGCTGGGGAGAGGCTAGAAGCAGCAAACCCTAGTGATAAAATTGTGGTGGGAGAGTTTTCTGTGTCAGGCACTACACTAAACAATAGATTCTTTCATCTATCCACCTAGGGAGTAGGTGTTACATCCTCATTTAGATTTTAAAGATGAAAAAAAGAATTTTGGGGAGATTTTGTGAATGGTCTATAGTGATTCACCATATTTTTGATGTTGCGCCTAGGCAGCATGAATTAAAACTTTTTCTGAATGTTACTGTACTGTCTTCACATCTTAGAGGGAGGCAGCTGGATTACTTCCTGGGATCCAACCTGAGTGTGGAACCAGCATTCTCTGTCATTGGTGGACGACTTTGGCTGTTTTGGTGAATGTACAGATTTCAAGTCAGACACTATGCATGACAACACCTGACTTACATCACACTTCTTCCCCCTTTGGTTTACAGAGAGTAGTGAAAAGTGATATTCTCAGATAAACAGTGGCTATTCTGATGGTCTATTTTTAGAAAACCTTAAATTACCATGCAAGAATGATGTTTAGTTAATTGTGAGTAGCAGAGGAGGCTGAAAAATGAGGTGATGTGTTAATCTTTAATGCATTAAAGTTTGCTTGATACTATCCTATGTACATACTTTAAAATTTAGGCTTTCATTAGGTTGAGATAAAGTCCATCTATTCCAGTTTTCTGTAGGGTTTTGATCATGAATGGGTGTTGGATTTTGTTGAATGGTTTTTCTGCATCTATTGAGATGACATATTGTTTTTGTCCTTGAGTCTGTTAATATAATGTATTACATTTATTGATTTATGTGTGTTGAACCATTCTTGTATCCCTTGGATGAATTTAGCTTTGTCAGGGTGTATGATCTTCTTGACAATTGTCTGTATTCTGTTTCCTAGTATTTTATTGAGAATTTTTGCATCAGTGTTCATTACGGAGATTGGCCTGTAGTTCTCCTTCTTGGTTGGGTCTTTCTCTGCTATTACAATCAAGATAATGGTTACTTCCAGGAGTGAATTTGGGAGTACTACATCCCTATTTCATTAAAGAGTTTGAGGAGTAGTGGCATTAACTCTTATTTAAAACTTTTGTGGAATTCAGTGGTAAAGCCATTAGGACCCAGACTTTTCTCTATTGGTAGTTTTTTTTTTTTTTTTTTTTGGTGCAGTACTGGGGATTGAACTCAGGTCCTTGTGCATGCAAGGTTGGGATGGACCACTTGAGCTAAATCCTCAGCCTTTTTTTTTTTTTTTTTGAGACAAGGTCTCACTTTGTAGTTCAGGCTGGCCCTAAGCTCACTGTGTAGCCCAGATGAGCCTCAAACTCAGCAATCCTCTGCCTCTCAAGTGCTGGGATTACAGGGGTGAGTCATCATGCCTGGTATTGTTGTATGTGGTTACTGGGGTTTGAACCAGGGAACTTGTGCTTGCTAGGCAGGTGCCAGAACCACTGGGTTAACTCCCTGGTCCTGTTGGTAGTTTTTAATTACATTTCCACTTCATATATTAATATTGGGATGTTTAATATTTTATATCTTCTTCATTCAACTTTGGAAGTTCATATGTATCTAGGCATCTATCCACATCTTCTACAATTTCCATCCTATTGGAATATAAATTTTCATAGTAGGTGTTTATTATCCTCTGGACTTCTGCTGGGTCTGTGGTGATTTCTCACTTTTCATTCCTAATAGCACGGACAGCCAGCATCATACTAAATGGTCAGAAACTGAAACCTTTCACCCTAAGATCAGGAACAAGATAAGGATGTCTGCTATCAGCACTCTTGTTCAGTATAATAATGAATATTAGGCATAGTAACTAGAGAAGAGAAAGAAAAGGAATAAAGATAGGAAAGGAAGAAGTTAAATTGTCATTATTTGCTGATGACATGATACTTTATATAGAAGATCCTAAAAAGTCAACCAAGAGACAACTGTACTTAATCGATAAATTTAGTTAGCATAGTTGGTTACAAGGTCATTGCTTAAAAATCAATAGCCTTTGTAGACTCATTGAAAGAGAAATTGGAGAGTCAATTCCTTTCACAGTAGCATCCAAAAAAATATCTAGGAATCATTCTAAGAAAGAAGGTGAAAGACCTCTACTCTGAAAACTACAGCACTCTGAAAAAGGAGATTGAAGGTGATACCAGAAAATGGAAAGACATCCCTTGTTCCTGGATAGGAAGAACCAATATCATCAAAATCACTATACTCCCCACAACTCCTTCAATCAGGATTCAGTGCAATCCTGATTGAAACCCCAACAGCATATTTCATAGAGCTAGAGAAAATAATCCAAAAGTTCATCTGGAATCACATGAGACTTAGAATAGCAAAAGCAATTCTGGGTAAGAAGTACATGGCAGGGTTATCACAGACCCTAACTTGAAACTATACTACAAAGCCACTGTGATAAAAATAGCATGGTACTGGCAAAGAAACAGACCTGAGGAGCAGTGGAACATATTAGAAGATCGAGAAACAACTCCAGATAGATATACAAGGACACTTCATCTTTGACGAAGGAGCCAAACACCCTCAATGGAGCAGCGATAGCCTCTCTAACAAATGATGCTAGAAAAATTGGGATTCTACCTGCCAAAGACTAAAGCTGGACCTATTTTTTTCTCCATGCACCAAACTAAAGTCTTAAGTGGATTAGAGACCTAAATATTAAAACAGAAACACTAAACCTCTTTCAAAAGAGGTTAGATAGAACCCTTGGAGACATTGGCTTAGGAAAAGACTTTATGAAGAAAACCTCTGCAGCACAAGAACTAGCAGAATAAATTGACAACTGGGATCTTACCTTATTAAAATGTTTCTGCACAGCAAGAGAAACCACCAACATAGTGAAAAGACAATCAACAATATGGGAAAAATTTTTTACCAGCTGTTTCTCAGATAAGTGGTTACTATCTAGAATAAATAAGAGCTTAAAAAATCAGCCCCTCCCAAATTTAAAGACCCAATTCAAAAATGAATAGACACTTTTCAGAGGAAGAAATAAAAGCAGCTAAGAAGCATATGAAGAAATACTCAACATCAATGTTCATTGGAGAGGCGTAGATGAAAACAACACTGAAATTCCATCTCACTCCTTAAAGAATGGCTTCTATCTTGAAACTAACCAGCAACAAATGCTGGCAAGGCTGAGGGGAGAGAGGAACTCTTCTTCATTGTTGGTGGGAATGTAGACTGGTGCAACCACTGTGGAGATTAGTGTGGTGATTCCTCAAAAAATTATGAATAGAGATCCCATTTGATCCTGTTATTCCCCTGCTAGGTATATACACAGAAGAATTAAAAGATTCCTATCACAGTAACATATACGCATTCATGTTTATAGCAGCTCAGTTTGTGATAGCCTCATTAGCTGGAGACTGAATAAAAAAGATGGGTTTTTAAAAAATAAAATAGAGCATTAACTCTGCCATAAAGAATGATAAGTTTGAGTCCTTTATATACTTTGGACATATTCATAAGTGAAATAAATAGGTCACAGATGTGTAAATACGAAATCTTTTTTCTGGTATGAGAAACTGAAGATGTAAATGAGTTTTAGAATGCATGAATGATATTTTGAAATAGAAAATATCAAAGGGGAAAGAAGGTTAGGGGTTAGTAAAGGGAAAGAAAAATGTGATGGTAAAAAGGAAGCAAAGCTTATGTATATATATGGGCAGGGGTTGTAAGGTGGGGCAGAGAATGGGGAAAAAATTAAATTTAGGTGTTTAACATAGTACATGTGTGTGTGATCACCTGAAACAGTGTGTGATAACAATCTGAAATTTATCTTTTGGGGTTTTAATATGAATAAGTTGTTTTTCTTGGTTGCTGTCTTACCATTTTTAGATCTCTAGCATCCTTCCTTGGCTAGAATACTGTGTGGTACTCACACTTGCTCCTGTAGTTGAAATTTACTCACTTTCGTTGTTGGTGGGTGATAACTGAAAGTGGACTGGACTGCAGTCCTTTTGAATCAGCACAAAGCAGCTCCTACCCCTATTTCTCCCATCTGTATATGTATAAATACCATCCAGGTAGCTCTTGCATTCTGTGCCCTCCCAGAGCAGTTGATTTCATCATCTGTAACAGTTCACAGGTACCTGTCATAAAATTTTACCTAGAGGCTCACCTTCTTATACACCATTTCCTAATTCATTTTTTGAATTAATAAATTATTTTCATGCATTTAGTTTGAGGTATCAGTTTCAAACTTTAATGCTTCTTCTTTATTGGAACAGTGAGGGGAAGAATAAAGCCAAAGGGTTTATATAAAGGTTTTCTTCATAAAGTTTTTCTTTGTAAATAGAAAGTAACACCAATGACAAATAAACATGTATTGAGCATGTCTTTGCTGTGTGCCAGGTATAACACTGCAAATTCTAAATTCTCAGACATACTGAAAAACTTATCATCTTCATCATGTTACAATTGAGGGGATAGACTTAAAGCAGCTGAGTAATTTGAGCAAGTAAGCAGCGGCACTGTGAATGCATGGGCCGTGCCAGGAAGGATTGCTGGCATAGTTTTACACCGAGGTATCCTTGCAAGTGGGACAGAAAATAGTGTTTTTCTCCACATTAAAAAAAGAGTTCCCTCATATATGTCATTTAATGGGTTCATGTACATAATTTTTTCTGATGCTGTGGAGCTCAGCGTGAATTTGTAGGAAAGATGATTAAAATTGAGACACTGCCTTGCTTTCACATCCTGGTCATGTGTCAAGGTGAGTGTTTTGGACAGTGGCCCTTGGAGCTCCACAGAGCAAGGCTTGGCTGTCCCTCTCTGCTCTGGAGAAAGGGTAGATGAAGGTCACTCTTATCTTCCACAAGTGGTAGTGGACTGGCTCCCTGGCCTGACAAGGACCTTGGTGGCTCCTGCCTTTGTGCCATAGGTCACTGAATTGGCTGTGTCCTGGCTTTTGTTGCAGCCAACAGGACCTTCCTGTTAGAGATCCCCACTGCCTGCACTGCATGTCAGAAGATTTCCTTAGTCTGGAGTTTATTCTCCACTTTCAGCTGCTTAACTATGTAAATTGATCTGAATTCTGTGTTGTGTTCACAGTCTCCTTAGTGATACTTTAGACCACAAAAGACCTTAAACATTTCCTACTTTAGCCTCTGCCTTCATCATTTTATGGATGAGGAAGTTGATTCACAGACATAAAATGAACCATGCAAACTGATGGTCCTGGTAGCCAGGACTATTAGCATATCTCATGACTCTAGTCTTTGGATGTCATTCCTGTTGCTGAATGATTTTACCTCTCTCTGTCTCACCTCCTCTCCCTACTTGCCTGCCCTGATCCTGCCTTGCTTCCTTACTCCTGCCTTGATCCCTTTACTTTGGGTCTTGCCCTGACCGAGGGAACAGTTGTTTGTTGATGTTAATCCCAGCTTTGGAATTACTGGGTAACCCCTGGTAAAGCCACTTTGGGCTTAGTAAAATTATCAGCAGTCTACAAAGTAGTAGGACCTTTGTCAAAGAGATGCTCTTGGAAAGGTGCAAATCATGGAAACTAATGACTTATTTTAATATTCAATGTAAGAGATATTTAAAATTTTAATTTGAATACAAATTATAGGTAAAAATCAGTTGGTAAAGGTTTCCTATTGAAGAAGCTGAGTAAAACTCACAAGAAAATGAAAGACTTTCTGCCAAATTATTATGGAAGAGTTTATAGGAGAAGGTAGTATTGTTTTATTTTTTTCACCAAATACTGCTGGGTCAAATTTGCTCTGCAGGTGGTAGTAAAGTAATTTGTAGATTTTACTTCTAATTCATTGGATTTGGAGGAAACATTTGCTTAAGTTGTTCAGCAGATCTTGTGCTTACCAGGGAGGCAAGGTGCCATTGATCTACATCCCTTGATGGAGGATTTTTCAATGCTGTGAAAGTTTTGGCATAATAGAAAAGTTAGTTTTTTTTTTTGAGATAGGGTCTCATTTTATAGTTAAGACTGGCCCTGAGCTCACTATGTAGCCCAGGCAAGCCTTGAACTCAGCAATCCTCCTGCCTCTGCTTCTGCCTCTGCCTCCTGAGTACAGGCGTGAGCCACCACGCCTGGCACTGTGGTATATGGTATTGATTGCTGGTGGGCATGAGTCACCACACCTGATATTGTTGTATGTGGTTGCTGGGGATTGAACCAGGAACCTTGCACTTGCTAGGCTGGTGCCAGAACCACTGAGCTAAATCTCCGGCCTAAAGTTAAGTGTTTTTAAATGGGATAAAGTAAGTTATATTTTTCTTTATCAACCTGTTAAATTCAGCTTTACTACATTACATAGGTAAAATCTATTTAACTAATAAATGAGGGTAATTAGGATTAATTAACATAACACTTGTAAAGTACTTAGCACACAGTAGGCTCTTGTCTGTGTTAGCTTCCTTCTATTTCCCTGGTTTAACACTTTTTCTTGCATTTAGATATCTGATATCCATGTTACTGGAGAATCAGAAGATATGTCCGCAAAAGAGAAATTGTTACTGTGGACACAGCAGGCAACAGAGGGTTACGCTGGAATACGGTGTGAAAATTTCACTACCTGCTGGAGAGATGGAAAATTATTTAATGCCATCATCCATAAATACAGGTATATACCTTGTTTCCATCTATATAAACATGAGCTATTTTTTTTATTTATGAATTTTAAAATAACCTGTTACTACTATAGGTATTATGTGGATGATAGAGAGGTAGAAAATAGAAATAAAATACAGACATCATATTCCTACCACTGTGAGATCATCAGTCCAAACTTTAGTCTACATGGATGCCCACACATGCGTGTGCACACATACACACTTGTTCCCATAGCTATAGTATGCCTTGGGATTTACAGCATGTAGTAAGCTCCGATATGCAGAATCTGAAGATAGATGACACAGATTGCTGCTTATAAGTTTCCAAATGATGTTATCCAGCCAGGTTACTCTAGTGGGTAAAGGAGCTTAATACTAACCAGTTTGGAGTAGTAAGCAGTTTTCGGATGAGAATTATTAACAGCTAAATCACATTTAAAATTGAACAAAGCACTTACTGGGAGGCAGCAATCTAAGTAGTTTACATAAGTAATGTAATCTTCACACATTGCCACTTAACACCAGTTAAGAAGCAGTGACTGAAGTAGAGTAAATATTTGCCTGCTCTCATGCCTGACAAGTAGTAAGCTTGATATTAAAATATAGGCAGTCTGATGCTGGAGTCTGTGCTTTTATCACCTTATAAGAAACTAAATCTGCAGAAAATGCAGATTGAAAGCTCTGTATTTCTTGATCTGTTACAGTCCTTGATTTTATAAGGATTCTATCATGTTGTTGAAAAGCTCAAAACATTCCTAAATAGACTAAACCTAAGCTATAAACTCATTAAACTGAAAAAGCTCATTTGACTACAGTAAAAATAATTGTGTAGTTTAGTTCATGGTTTGAAGCATTCTCTGAAGTGCTTTACATGTATTATCTCATTCACATATTTTTTGTTGTTTTGTTTTGTTTTATGGTATTAGGGTTTGAACTCAGGACCTTACACTTGCAAGGCAGGCAGTAGTACCAGTGTACTATATCCCCAGGTCATTTATTTACATCTTAACAATTCCTTAAACCAAGACCTGTTATTACTCTAATCTTATAGATGAAGAACATGAACTTTATGAAGGTCATGTTAAATAACTTACAGCTAATATTCGAACCCAGCTCCATTTGAATTAAAATCCCATTGTTCCCCCTGTACCTTTCCTTTTTCTGCCTTATTTTCTTTCACTCATTTTCTCTCTCCATCTTTTTTAATTTGAAAAATTTAGTTCTATAAAATAGTAATGAATCCTTCATGTATCTACACCCAGAAGGCTCCTATTTCTTTTTTAAATTGAATTCTTTATTGGTACATTTTATATACAGCTCACAATCACACACAACATTGGGGAATTTGTACCAGTATATGACTCAAGTTAATTCTCATTTTTACCCACATCTCTACCCACTCACAACCCCCCATCCCTTATATACATGCTCTTTTATTTTCTTTCAGAATCATATTTATTCTTTCCCCTCATTACATTCCCACATCAAATTCCCTTTGGATGTTTCCTATTTTACAAAAACTATCATACATTCTAGAACTCATTTATATTGATAGGTTCTCATACCAGAGAAAAGATCCAGTATTTGCATATCTGTGATCTACTTATTTCACTTATTAGTGTGTCCTCCAGGTGTATCCATTTGCACATAAATGAATGAATCTTGTCATTCTTTATGGCAGAGTAATACTCCATTTTATAAAAAGACCACATCTTCTTTATCCAGTCTCCACTTGATGGGCATTTGGGTTGTTTCCAAGATCCGGGCAATCACGAACTGAGCTGCTATGAACAAGGGTGTACATATGTCTTTCCAGTGTGATTTTAAAAATTGCTTTGAGTGTATAAGGCTCCAGTTTTTAGTCTCTTTCCTTTATGGAACCATATTTAAATAGAAGGGGGTAAATGTTATTGCATTAATAAGAAAAAACAAGATAACTTTCTTATACTGGATCATAATAAAGTGTCAAATCTCCTTGATGGTTACAAACATGGCCACTGTCAAAATGTACTTTTTTTCATGGTTTAAAACAGGGGCCCTGTGTAGCTGGATACTCCCTGTCCAGGGACCATAAGAATGTTTTCACTGTGACACCTAAAGAGCTTGTGTCATGGGACATCTCAGGGGTGTTCTCTGCTCTGTTTTTGAGACTTTCTAGGTTAGAATCAAATGTTTTTAGAAGCCAGTTCTTTTTCTAAAATAATGTGCTTTAAAAATTGGTAGCCTGTAAGCTGTGTGTCTTCAGTATTTATGAAGAATTTTCAACAACAAATTGCCATACAGAAAATTGTGCATTTTTTTTTTTTTTTTTTTTTTACTGAGCACTTAAATAAGTTACTATATACGTTATTTCTTAGGGATGTTTAAAATTACAGAGCTCTTGTTGCCTTTGGTTAGCTTTTGAACCATGTGAATGTTAATTGTTTTAATTTGGAATAGTGATCATTTTAGAAAACTGTTCAGCTTTCGTTTTCCTAGATTGGTTTTTTTCTTTTGTACTGGTGGTTAAAAATACTGTTTATCAGGTATAAAAACAAGATTTATTTGTTGCTGAGCTTTTGTACCTGATATCTTGTATTTGGTAAAATATAACTGTGGTTTCTTTCATTAGGAGAAACCTTCCATCTATAGAACTGTATTTTTAAACTCCTTTCTTTTCTTATGAAGACAAGTACTTTTCTTCCAGCATGTATTAAGAACTGACTGGATATGGTAGAACTGGATTTATTTCTTGCTGTTGAATCACTTGATTTTGCTCTAAAGAAAGAACAGACAAAGTTAAACATGTATGTTTTGGGATATTGCACAGTGTTAGTCACATTGGGAGAGTGTCTCATTTAGCAGTTGTTTTTATGTGACAGGCATTCCCAGAAGTTTGTGGTGTATTTGCATTTGCTGTGAGGATAAATCCATTTAGTAGGGACATTGCTTTTGTATTCTTTAGATAAAAAGTCTATTATTTATATGACTTTTATCTTTAATTATGAATTTAATTTGGCTTTTGTAATAAAAATGATCTGAGATGATACATGGATCTGCTTTCTAATCATGTGGAATGCTTTGTTGAGAAGTATCTTCAGAGAGCATGGGGTTTACCATGGTGGAGCTTCCTGATGGATGCAGTGGCACAAGGAACAAAGATAAGGACTTTTGTGCACTGAGTTTTCATACACTGGATAGACTAGGAAACACTGCACTAGAGATGTAAAAATAAAGCAGGGCTTGGCATGATGACACATGCCTGTAATCCTAGCACCCTAAAAAAAGAGGCTGAGGCAGGAGGATTACAAATATGAGCTCCATCTGGGCAACATAGTGACTTAGCAAGATCCTGACTCATAGTAACTTATTGGGGGGAAAAAAGACTCAATTGAGGATTCATTTCAGTATAAAAGTCCTAGGTTTAAATCCCAGTACCACAAGGGAAGACAAAAAGTAAAGCAAGCCATTACATAATGAGTTAGTTGTGTATAATTTAGAAATATTGATTTTACATAAGAACAGAGCAGTGTCATCCTTTAGATTTTGTATTAATATAAATTATACTTTTAATAGTTACTAGTCAAGTACATTAATTTGGATGGCCTAGCACATTTTTATTAGTACTGTCACATAAAATATGACTTGAAAGGTTAATACCAGAAACCAGTACATTTTTAGCAATTCAGTTTTTCCACAGAAAACAGTTTTTTTTCAAAGAACTATTACATCAAATAAAAAATAACAAGGAGTCTATATAACAAATAATTTATAGCCATTGTAAAATTAAAATAGTCTGTGAAGATAAAAAGAAAGTAATTGCCATAAGGTGAGTGCCCAAGAAATATATTCACATTGACCATGTAGATGTTTCTGTCCCAGCTTTAAAAAATGTATGTTACCTTTCACAATTACCTCAGGCCTCTGAAATAGATTGTTTGCTTTTTATTATTATTAATAAAAGAAGCCACAGCTCACAGGGTCACTAACCTGCCTCTCAAATAGTTGAGGTGATTGCCCTGGATTCTCAGGACTTCTTGAACTTTTCTGGAATGACTGAGATAACTTCCTTTAGGCAGACTGGATTTCAAGAAATGGAACAGTAGTCAGAACAGCTGCAATAGTACAACCTTGAAGACCTATGGTATTTAGTTAAGATACATGAAGATTACTAATAAATGTAAGAAAGGATTAGACACATACACAAGTAATAACTGAAGTCTTTGCTCCTTATTAAAAGTGAATAAGGGACATTAGTTGTTCGCTTAGTGTTAACCAACAATGAAAACAGTATCAGAAACAAATGATGACACAAGGAGGAAATCTGTAGATAATAAAAGAAAATTAAAATATTAACAATAAAATTGCAAATGACCTTTTCTATAGTTTTAATATGTCATATTATCCTAGACAGATGAAGAGCCAGGATTATACTTGGGTCATGAAATGAAAAGTGGCATGATTTAGTGGAAGAGGTTATAAGGTACAGCTCTGTAATTTCTGTTGTTCATTGAATCTGTGTTGGGAAGTTTTGTTTCTCTTTCCTTCTATGAACTTCTATTTGTTATGTTCAGTTTTCAATGGAAAGGGATCAGCACATAATAAAAACCATATGCCTGTACTAGTTTCCACTTGTTTTTATGGCTTAAATGCATATTATAAAGTCTTTTTGCTGCAAAGCATTTCTGGTTGGAAATTTTAGTTAAATAAGCCTCACTGTTGGCTATTAAATTAATTATCAATCAAAAGAACAGCGACGGAGACAGGACATGATGTAATGTATTTAGATGAGAAGGATGCCACAAAAGCATTTGATGAATTAGCAGCTTAAAAGCAGGAGAGGATGAAGTAAAATTTACTGAGAGGCAGTAGTGAGGGGCTCCTCGAGTTAAGTGTAAATACTAGGGGCATCAATAAGTCACCAAGATTCAGGACAGGTGTAGAGGAATAAACCTTCAAACAGGATCACATGTTCTTCAGAGGCAGGAATTGTGAGTAGAGGGTTCCACTGGGTGCTAGGTATTGCAGGAAGACTGGTTTGCTGCCTTTTGAGAGAAAGCTCTTCTGCCCGTTGGAAGTTCAGTCCCAGAATTGCCTGACTTCTGTCAGTCTCTCTATGAGGATACTTGTCTTAGAACACTAGCAAGAACGAGTTTCAGGACACCAGCCTGACTGTGGAGAATAAGAACATGGCTGTTTGTGTAGGCTCCGATGTGAACATGTCCGTACAGGCCAGAAAGAACAGTGCAGCATGTGCCAGAGGCTGTGATAGGGAAAGATACACCGTGTGCTGAGACAGAAGTGCTAGGGGGTGCATGTGTTTGGAAAAGAGATTATTTCTGCTTGCACGTTGCTGCCTGTCCTTTTCTTGTTTTTCAGTCTGTCCTGTTCATTTGTTTGAGTCTCCTTGGCCTTGGGGCATGTTTAAAACATACTACCCAGGCAAGACTGGAAGTCTTGGGAATAGGTCATATACAAGACTGTGCCATTTAACTATTTTCTAATTAAACAGTACATAATTGAGTAACAGTTTGTTCATTGTTTGCATTTTGAGTTAGAAATTAATAGGGTCATATTTTATTATATTAAATGTTTATAAATGCTTTTATTAAGAAGATTAGACTATTAAGGCGGTGGTGGTAGTCATCTTAATAGTCTGACCTGGAGGCTGGGAATGACTCACATACTTGGATTTTATCCATTTTAGAAGCTGGATTGAACTGGTTTAATACTGGGAGGAGGCCCTTCAGGGTTTGTTTCTCACAGGAAGTTGAATTAGCAATGACTGAGTGTTTCTTTTGAGTCCTTGGACTCAAGGGCTACATGTAGGAGGTTGTGTATATGTGTGTGTGTGTGTGTGTGTGTGTATGTTCACAAGGCAGCACTGAACGTTATGAATTTGAAGAAATAGCACTTCATTTTATGAGGCTAGATCAAGTTGTGTACTTTCAAAATGAACTCAAAATGGCTGAATGCTGAGAGCAGAAAGGGGAATTTCTATCCTGTGATCACATTAGAACCTGTGCAGACCTCTTACACATTGCATGTACTGTAGTATATGTGTCCACATGAAGTGAGTTAGTGCTACATATCAGTCACTCTTATTGTGTAGCATGTATTTTTACATACAATTCTGTAGATATATGGCACATAAATATTCTGAGGAAATACTTGCATATTAATATTTTAATATGTTGCCCCCCTTTCCTAGATTAATTCACAAAAATTCCCTGTAATAAGCCTCCACTATTGAATGAAGTAGATCCTTATAGGTTTGAAGTAAGGTATAGCTCCATTTTCGAGGTTCTGTTTTTGAGACAGAAAAGTTAAAAAGTTTCTCACCCATAATAGGAAAGTAACTCTTTCTCCTGGGAGCCTAGTGACTCTGCTAGCAGGCTCTAAAGTCGGCATTCATTGCCAGTCTTACTTTGTCTGTGATTTTTTAGTAATTATTAGTATTGTTATATGACTGTAACATCTATAGTACTTCATTGATGGACTTTATATTTTTCTACTATCAAAAAGATGCTGTAGTGAACTTTGTGTTTTTGTACAGATACAATGAGTGTTTGTAGGATAGAAAGTGAAACTGCCAGAAGTGTAATTGTGAAGAGAATGGGCATTTCATTTATAATTTCAAGTTACATTTCTGAGTTGTTTGCACCATTTCCCTTCCATGTGGCTCTTGGGAAAGGAACATTTTCTAACTTTTAAATGATTTTTTTCTAGTTTCCTTTCTTTTACTTAACCCTTTTATTTGTAAACTGTTTATATACAGCTTTTACACTGTGTCAAAGCTGAAATTTAGTTTTATTTTTCCATCTGTTTGATGTGCAAGCAATTAGTCTAAGCATGAATATGTTAACAAGGGGGGGCAGTGGTGGGTAAATAGACAAAATTTCAAAGTGTTGTGGTCATTTTAAAAGTTAGAACATCCAGCTGTCAGCCTGTCCTGGTATAATGTATCAGAGGGTGTGCATCAGTGTGCCAGAGGTCACTAACAAAGGGCACTGCCTGGAAAGGTGGAGGTGGGCTGTGATTAAAGCCTTTGCTTGCTCAGAAATTCTGCATATCCTTCACCCTGTTTTTCTTTCTCTTAAGATTTTCCATCTGTTTGTTTCAACACATATTATGACTCATTAAGTTCATGTTTCTTATCTTATTCTGTAATATATAGTAGTTTAAGGTTCTATTTTCTACCAGAGTAAACATAAATTGAAACTTCTACCCCCTTGTTTTAGAGAGGTGGTCATTATCCCTTAGTCACTGAGGATTACTTAAAATTTACTGTTACTCAGTAAAACACAGGACTGGAGGAGTTACTTCTCAGTTAAATCAGTATTATTTTCTGTGTTTGTTAAAGTTTAGGAGGAGGGAGGGAAGGGTTGTTCCTTGTTGCACTGAAAGTCATAATTCTTTAAGGATCTTTTAATTAATTGAAATTGTTAGATTTCAATTTTGAAGTACCAGCAAAACTTGCTATAAATTAACAGTATCTTAAATTCTTGCTCTCTGGCTTTTAAATAGTTACACTGTTCTTTGGAAAAAAAAAAAGAAGACTGCCTGAAAAAAAGTCAGGCCTCTAGTTGGGAAAACAGGGAAATTATCTTCATAGCCTATTGCTACCTTGTAGTTCTTGGCTTTGTTTCTTTCAGTAATATGTGCCCAAAGAGGAATGTCCACACCCTGTTTAGCAGTTTGTGCCTGGGTCTGATGAGTGCTTATGTATATTTACTGAAGTATGGGGAGGAGACCATTTTGCAGATTTTTTTTGTAGTGGGGGTGGGGTGGAAGGAGATGAGATGGTTATACCAATAAGAACAGCATGAAGATGCAAAGTTTGAACATGTTTAATCTGAATAGTCCTCAGGAATTTGTTGTGGTAACTGCCACACCATCCCAGAAATGAGGCATATGGGATGCACGTTCTTACTGTGTGATCTGTTAAAGGCCTGATGTCCTGTGACTTATGCAGTTTCTGTGTGTCTGTGTGTGAGTTGTGTTCTGGAGTACAGTTGTTTTGAGATGATCTCTGGGTAATTGGAATGCAGCTTTCTTTATTTTTCCTTTAAACTTGCATAGAGTCCTTTTTTTGGTTCCTTAAAAATGCCTGAGTATATATTATTTTCCTCACAAAACCTGAGCCTATGTGACTCTCTGTCTTGCGTGTACATGTCCATTGCATGCAGTGCACTGGGATGGTCACACCTCAAGGTAAGGAGTCACTAGAAATTCAGCAGCAGCTGCTGTCTGACCAGGAGACTTTTCTGTTCGTGTTACTTACCCCTCACCCTTCACTCTGCCTGTCTTCCTGTCCCTCCTGTACTTTTCAGCTCTGGGAAAATAGAAGCCAGGAAATTGGGAGTCTTTCTTCTTGCTTCCAGAGATACAAACCTTCCCTCCTTTGCATCTGTTCTTGTCTCCTTTGATCCTCTAAAACACAGCTGCCTGTCTAGAGCCCAGTGCCTCCTACTGTGGTCCTAGTTTCATCTTCTCAGCCATCCCTCCAGAAACCCCCTTCTCATATGTATTCAGCATTTCCCATTGAATTTTACCCATACTTTAACACCTCTTCTGTAACATTCTCAACATTCTCCCTTAATGTCATGGTTTTTTTTTTTTTTAAAGCTTCTTCCTTTGTTTCCAGGCCCAGCCTTTCACAGAGGAGTTCTCCAGATCCTCCAGTGTCTTTACTTGGTGTTTATTCCTCAGTCCACTCTACACTAGTTCTGGTTCTGTAATCCACTAAAACACTTTCGGTGTCATGAGAGACTGCAGAAGCTAGATCAGCAGACATTTCTCACATCTCATCTTACTTGTGAGGTTTTGACTCTGTTGAGTATCCCTCTTTTATGGGGCAATGTTTCAGGGTTGCCTGTTCTTTGCTCTTTTCTCTCGTCTCTCACTAATGCCTATGGCCTTAGTGTTACGGAACAAACCTCCATGGGTTTGACCTTCTAAATATCTCCTGGCCACCACTGCTCTCTATTGCTGCCACACACATTCTTCTGCAAGCTACCGTGGTCTTCTTCCTAGGTTCTATGTGGATTCTTGTTGGCTTTTCACATTTCTTCTCTATCTGACCCCAATCTGATTGTTATCTCGCTAATCCCCCCTAATGCACTTTAGGCAGTGTTAGAAAAGACTTTGCTGTTCTTTGAGGAAGCTCATGAGGTTTGGCCTTGTGCAGGAACCCTTCCCCCTCAACAGCCTGCTCCCAGCAAGTTTCCCTTGGTGCTGCCTACTTATATGTAGTCCTCTAGTATGCAGTTTACATGCACATTTCCCTCTGCCAGCATGCTCTTCCCTGGGTTCTGGGAGTATTCTTGAGCCCCTTTCAGTTCTCTGACCTCTGCATGTACATCGAGACTGTATTTCTTGTGCTTCATCCCTGATAACTACTGAGTGAGCCAGTGAATGAAAGAAATACTTGATAATTTCCTGACTGAAAAGGGCTGCATGTAAAGAGCATCTGAGAGCATCAAGTTATGTGTTCTCTGATTACATCTGACCAACTGTGCACCCTGCTTTGAAGACTTAAGTGACAGGACTGCTTTGCACTGTCCTGAGGCCATGGGCAGATCATTTGGATTTCTTTCATCTTGATGCCCGCTGCAGCCCGTCATCTCCTCAGTTCTGTGCTCACATAGGCAGGTGTAGTTGGAATTCTGTGGGATCTTAGTGTAGCTTCTGTAGTTCCTGATTTTTTTACCTTCTGAGAAGGAGTTGAGACACAAGTTGTAGGATGTTTATCCAAACTCAGCCAGACAGCAGGCTAGGGCCAAATGATGGGGCACCTGTAGCACAGCTCTGTGGTTTTTGTTGTATGAAGTTTATTGTTGTTGTTATCCTATCTCAACATAGCCATTTTCTCAAAAACATAAAAATATGTAAAGAGAGTTTGTGCTAAGATATAAGAAAGTATACCACTCATCCTTTTCAACCATGTAACTAGTGGCATCAAGTACCTTCCTGTTGTTTTGTAGCCATCACCATGGTCCGTCACCAGAGCTGTTCTGTCTGGTGTACCTGGAACAGTGCTCATGAAATGCGCACTCTTCATGTCCAGGCGAACCCAGCCCCTGGAAACTTTTCTCCTACCTTTTCTTTTTTAAAAGATTGAGATAGGAAATTAAAGATGATCAGATAGCTCACAAGTTAGTTTTTATTATGATCTTTAAAACTCTCGTCATTTGGTGCTGTTTTCTTCAGGCTTCATAATTTTACTGTGTATTCCAGAGTGAGGCCAACACAAGCTCTCCATACCAACTCTAAGTGTATTACTTTCTTCTGGATTTGAACAATAAAAATAAACATTAGAAAAGATTTACAGGGTGCATAAGGCAGTAGGCACATTATTGTTTTTGTGTGTTTTGTGTTTCTGATGTTACATGATTGTGTGGTGCTATGGTGTTTTGGTTTGGTTTGCTTTAGTCAATTCTAACATAGTTTAGTTCCCAACTTTGCTTGATAAAATTCACCTGATAGGAATTACTCTTGTTAAAATACAGGCAGCCAGGCTTTTCTCTCTATCCTTAATTGACATTACAGCCTAAAACTATTCTAACTGTGTAGGACACATTGATGTGGTATATTTTGGTGAGTACTGTTCTGGTAGCAACCTTGCTCTTCAACTTATTTCTGATGGTTGATTTGTGAGCTGTCAGGACTTGTGCACAGACACATACAAACACGCCCACAAGTATGCAGTGCTGTCTTGTATTTCTAATTAATTCAGTATTGCCATCAGCATTTTTGTTTCCCCCAAGATCATACATTTTTCTATAATTTCTTTATTTTGAGTTCTTAGGTCATACTAGATGCTACTGTTTAGTTGGTTTAGAATTTATAATGCCAAGGTGGCCCAGCAAAGAGCTCAGTCTTTTTGCTCAAACAGACCTCACTTTAAATCTTTTTTTTAATTGAATTCTTTATTGGTACATTTTATGTGCAGCTCACAATCACACACAACATTGGGGAATTTGTACCAATATATGACACAAGTTAATTCTCATTTTTACCCATATCCCTACCCACCCATACCTCCCCACTCCCTATATACATGCTGCCTTATTTTCTTTCAGAATCATATTTATTCCTTCCCCTTATTAACATTCCCACACCAAATTTCCTTTGGAAATTTCCCATTCTACAAAAACTGTCATACTTTCTAGAGCTCATTTGCATCTACAGGTGCTTATATCAAAGCTCACTTTAAATCTTGATGGCCATGTACCAGATGGCTATTCTTGGTCAGGTGATACAACCCCCTGTAGTTTTTTCACCTGTGAACTTGGAATGATAACCCTACAACTGAGGGTTACTGAGAAGATTAAATGAAAGAAGTCTCTCTCCTTCCCCTAAGACATATAAGAGAAAAATTTCTAAAACTAAGTGAAAATTCTGTGAACAGTCAAACTCTGTTTCTTTCCATTATGTAATTTCTAAGTTCTGGTTGGGAGCCAACACAACCTAATAAATTCTATGAATTTAAATCATTTAATTTTTCATACTTAAAAATCTTGGTTCAGACCTTGACTATTCACGTAACTTTTACCTGTTCCTCTACCTGTTGCCACAGTTTTGTTTCAGGGTTTGTACTCTTGTATCAGTACTAATAATGTCTTAACTAACTTCATGTCTCAGTTAGTGTTCATCACTATTCCCTTCAGTATGTGCCAGAGTACTTTCAATTCAAATATTTTAACTTGGTTCCATGTTCTTTGGTAGAGTGTTTTGGTGTTTGGCATGATAAGATGTGAAACTCTTACATAGTCTTATCTTTAGCCTTTAATATGGTATCAGTCATAGTTCCCCATAGAATCCTACTTCTTATCTGGGCTAATGTATTAATATGGTGTTTGTCTTGAAAGATATTTTGGGGTTGTGTATCCTCCAAAAAACTCATACACAGTTTTAGTGTTAAGCCAGCCTTGGCTGCTAATGCAGCAGGAGATGCTTTTACACTGTATGAACCTGGTTGTCTACTTACATATTCATAAGTGCCCACATATTTACATATGTATGTATATATACTTAATGCATACAAATGTGTATGAATATATGTATTTTTTGTCAAAGGAGAACACTTAAAATGGATGTTGTAAGATGGATAATAAAGGAGTACTACTTGTAAGCAAAATAGATTATGTATTATAACTTTTTACCCTTTATTTTTAGAATAGGTTCAGGGTATTTGGGATGCATATTAATGGCTTATACTTTGTGGTGTCACATTCAACTTTGTAGCGTCTCTCTCTCTCTCTCTTTTTTTTTTTTGAGACAAGTCTCATTTTGTAGTTCAGGCTGGCCCTGAGCTCACTGTGTAGCCCAGGCAAGCCTTGAATTCAGCAATACTCCTGCCTCTGCCTCCCACGTGTTGGGACTACAGGCGTGAGCCACCATGCCCGGCCCTGTGGTGTGTGGTACTGATTGCTGGTGGGCATGAGTCACCACACCCAGTATTGTTGTATGTGGCTACCAAGGATCGAACCAGGGACCTTGTGCTTGCTAGGCAGGCACTGGAACTGTCGGGCTAAATTTCTGACCCTTCTCTTGGTTTTATACAGTATTTTAAAATTAAAGGTTATGCTTTCCATATATTTTCACTTCTGTGTTTCTAATGATTTATAAGTGAAAAAGGTTAACATGTTTTTATATTTTATGACAGTTGACTCAGATTTTTATTTTTATAGCAAAACATTTATTGCTATATTTTAGGCATACATAAAGATGACTCTCATCATAGAGAATTTGAATTTGTACATGGTGCATCCTGCTTTTTTTTTACTGTCCTCCAGTTTCCTCCCTTCCCTGTGTACAGAAGCTTTGTTTCCACTTTTTCCTTCTGTTCCCCTTTTTCTTATCTCTTCCTTCTCTTTCCTCTCTCTCCTCTGTTCTCCTTCACATCTGAATCTTGTAATCTTTCCATTTGAATGTTTACTTCCTATTTTCCACTATTTGTTACAAATTTTAGTTCTTATTTCCACTTTCAGTTTCTCACACAGAGAAACAATGTGGTATTTAAATATGTGTGTCTGATTTATTTCACCTAAGAATATGGTCTCAGGGTTCATCCATTTAGTGATAAATGTCTGAAGTTCATCCTTCTTTGTGGCAGAATAGCACTCCATTATATTAAAAAAAAAAACCCACATCTTCGTTATCCATTTAGGAAGACCCTGCAGAGACGCCATTTAGTTCCCTGCCATGCTCAGTGCTGAATAAGTACTGCTCCTGTGTGGGCAGAACTTGGGCCCACCTTCCCCACAGTGATCAGACCTTGAGCTCACATGTGAACAGTATGAGAGGAGGAGCCCACAGAGAGTCCATCTTCTTGTCTGTGCACACTGACACTTGGGCTCTAACGTCTCCAGGCGTGGGCATATGTGGAGGAGCCCCAGGCTCCATTTACTTGTCTGCCCACACAGAATAATGAGGCAGTAGTGCTGGGACTTAGGCAGAGGCCTTCAGTATGTGAGTGCCCGGTCTACTAATGAAAAAAATTTCCAATGGAAGAATGAAAAAATCCTCTTGACTACCACCATTGGTGAGTTTATGGAGTCTGTCCCACTTTGAGGAACGTGGGCTCTTGCACATTCAAGTCTTGCAGAAGGTCATTAAGCTCAATTTAGGCATTATAGCAAGAACCTAGACAGGGAATGATGGCTGTCTCCTTGTGGCTAATTAGCTCTGATGTGCATGCTACTGCCCATATTGTTTATAGGTGACCCCAGATCCATGCTGTGAAAGGCCCTTTTGCTAGTGCTTTTGGCTTTTTTTTTTTTTTTTTTTTTTTTTTTTTTTTTTTTTTTTTTTTTTTTTTTTTTTTTTTTTTTTTTTTTTTTTTTTTTTTTTTTTTTTTGCTGTTGTAGTTATTCTTTTTTTTTCTGAGCTCTCTTTCATTCTTTATTTTTCTACTGCCTTTTTGCTGAGTCTGTCCAATTTTGGGCGTTTCTTCTCTCAACTGCTCCTATTTTTACCATAAAGTGAAAATAGACTTCTGTTAGCCTGTTGCTGCTGGGTACCCCTATTATTCTTCTTTTATTTGTCCGTCATCTCTTGTCTAGTCAGTATCAGTTGCCAGAAGTTAATGCATTTCAGTGTTCCTTACTCTCTCTTTCTTCTGTACTATTATGGGAATGTGAATACAGTTTCTAGTGGCCCTACTGTTGTTAGTCTGTGTTGTTTTATATCTGTCCCTTCTGTCTCTTTTGTCTTCTAGCTTCTATCAGTTACCCAGAGTTTGTGTGAATTCTTTATGTCCTCTAACCCTATTTCAAATCTCTCACTCTCCTTCTAACTTTTGTCCCCTCAACGTGACCCTTTATTCCCAAAGTGTAGTGTAGCTATATTGAAGAACATGTATATTGTAAACTTATTTCTGGTTCTAAATTTTGTCATATGGTGACAGATCTAAGTCATGAGATTAAAAATATCAGAGTAGTAATTGCCAAACCTTGTCATTTCCTGTGCTGTGCTTGATTCTGTTGATGATAATGATTGTATTATGTCAATTGACATGATGTAATTATTCTGTTTTAACTACCTTGTATGGTGTGCCAGAACTCAGATCACTTAAGTGCCATTACAGATCCAAGGAGGACAGTGCAGGAAGTAGCCATTTCCTAAAGGTTCCAAATATTAGGAAGAAAGAGACTTGCAATAAACAATGCCCAGAGAGCATGCCAACAATCAAACCAAAACATTATCAACAACAGAAAAATAGAAATGGGAAAAAAAATTTTAAAACCCAGATACAAAGATCATCACTACAGGGGAACACAGAAAAAATGGAAATAGAGTAAACTGAAGGTCAAACGCTAGGACTCTTTGAGCTGGTAACAAAAAAGGGTATAGTAAAATGTAAATCAGAAGTAATTTCTCAGATAAAAACACAGATAGTGTCCAAAGTGGAAGATAATGAGTAATAACACTAAAGAAGAGACAAGGAACATAATAGAATCAGTTAATGATAGTAATGGAATTTGTTAAACAGGCTTCAAACAGATTTCCAGGAGATGAAAAACTACAAAGAAAGATTGTGAAATAGGATAAATGAATGTGAAGACCAAATATCAGATGTAGAAGATAGGATTTCAGCCAGGGAATAGGAAAGTAATAATTTAGGGAAAATACAAGAGACCATGAGAAATCAATCCAGCAGCTGCTAGGTGATGCAAAAAAGAATAACATAAGACTGATTGGAGTGAGTAAAGACAGAGAAGATAGTGAAAAATATATAAGAAAACTGTTCACAGATGAAATGGCAAAAAGCTTTGCAGGAAAGAAATTCATGGACTGAAAATAAAAGGATGGAAAACTATTCTTCATGCCACAGAAACCTCAGAAAAGGAGGAGTGGCTATGTTATTTGAAGAGAAAATAGATTTGAAATGAAACTAGTTAAGAGAGATAAAGAATATTACATCCCCTAAGGGAACAATTAAAGAGGAAGAGATGACATTCATAAATATTTATGCACCAAATTCTAGTGGACCCAACTATATAAAACAAAAATTAATGGACATGAAAAGCCAGGTAAACCTTACAATAGCAGTAGGGGACCTCAATACCCCATTGTCACAAATAGATCAATTAGACAAAACATCAATAATGAAATACTTGAATTGAACCAACTTTGGAACAAATGGACTTAATAGATGTCTACAGAGTATTTCACCCCATAAAGGTAGAATAAACATTTTTCTCAGCTGCTCATGGGTCATTCTCCAAAATAGACCACAGGGCAGTTCAAAGAGCATGTTTAAGTAAATGGAAAGGAATTGAAGTTATCCCCTGTATATTCTATACCATAGTACTTTGCAATTGGATGTCAGTAGCAAAAGGAATTCCAAGAACCTCACAAACACATGGAAATTGAACAATACCCTTCTGAGCAAGCGATGGGTTGCAGAAGAAATTAAACAGTTTCTACAGTGAAATGATAGTGCCTGCACAACGTACACAAATTTACAGGCCACTGAAAGCAGTTCTATGAGAGAAATTCATAGCAGCGAATACCCATACTAGGAAATCAAATAAAACCAGCTCAATTAACAACAGAATGCTAAACCTCAAAGTATTAGAAAAAGAGGAGCAAAATAAACCCAAATCTCATTCAAGGGAGGAAATTATAAGGATTAGAGCAGAAATTAATCCAGTGGAGAGTAAGAGAACAATACAAAAAAATCAATGAATTGAAGATTTTTTTTTTTTTTTGAGACAGGGTCCTACTTTGTAGTTCAGACTGAGCTCATTATGTATGTTAAGCCTCAAACTAACAGCGATCCTCCTGCCTCTGCTTCCTGAGTGCTGGGATTACAGGCATGAGCCACCACGCCTGGTACTGTGGTATGTGGTACTGATTGCTGGTGGGTGTGAGTCACCATGCCCAGCATTATGGTATGTGGTTACCGGGAATTGAACTCTGGTCATTCCACTTGCAAGGCAGGTGCAGAACCACTGAGCTAAATCCCCAGCCCAAGAATTGGCTTTTGAAAGCATAAATAAATTTGACAAAACCTTAGCCAACCTCAAAATAAAGGAAGAAAAAGGCTCAAATACTGCAATCTGGAATGAAAAGGGGAAAATCACCACAGATCTAGGAAAAATTCACAGGATAATAAACACCTACTTTGACAGCTTGTAATTCACAAAGATGGAAAACACAGAAGAAATGGACAGATTCCTAGACACATATGAACTTCCAAAGTGGAAAAAAGACAATGCAAAAATGCTTAACACCCCAATATCAATATGTGAAATTAAAAATGTAATTACAAACCTTCTGACAAAGAAAAGTACATGTTCTGAAAGCTTTACTGCTGAATTCTACAAAACTTTTAGAGAAGAGCTAATGCCACCACTCCTCGAACTCTTTAATGAAATCAAAAGGGAAGCAATACCCCCAAATGTATTCCTGGAGGCAACCATTGCATTGTTTCCAAAATCATAGAAAGACCCAATTAAAAGGAAAACTATAGGCCAACCTCCCATATGAACATTGATGCAAAAATCCTCAAGAAAATACTGGTAAACAGAATACAGAGGATCATCAAGAAGATCATACATGCTGACCAAGTTGGATTTATCCCAGGGATCCAAGGATGGAAGAATAGTTCAGTATCCATAAATCAATAAATGTAATACAATACATTAGTCTCAAGGACAAAAACTAGCCAAAATGTGTGTAGGTAATGTGAAATAGGAAGAAAAATATGTGAAATAAGAAGGGAATATGGGTATGGGAAAGTAAAGAAGGGAAAGAAAAATTTGATTGTAAAAAAAGGAAATAAAGCTTATGTACATAGGGGGTGGGAGTTGTAGGGAGCACAGGAGAAAGGTGAAAAAATGAGAATAAGATGTCCTGTGTAAATACAAATTCTCAGTATGGCATGTGATCATAATGTATGTATAAAATATACCAATAAAATCAATTAAAAAGATTATATTATCTAGAATAGTTTAAGTGTGAGTTGTGGCTGCAAGGATTAGAGTTTTTATTTGGAAAATTTTACATGATCGGGAAGTTAGAATAGTTAATATTCAGCTGTATAAAATCCATGGCATTCTGTCCACTTCAATTTAGTGTAATACTCTTTGGTTAGACCTACGATAGCAGTGAGATTTTATGCTAACTCTTCATGAAAAGGAGTTGTTACATTTAAATGAAACTTTTAAAGTGAAAGTAAATATCTTCTCTATGTGAAAAATAGCAGAGGTCTGGAAATGCTTTGTTTTACCAGTGAGACTGAAGAAAGAGAGAGACAGGGCCCAAAGTGGCCTCTTAGGTTCTCAGGCACATGGAGGAGGCAATTTGAGAGACTAAGCATCACCACCTAGGAGGGAAGGACATCCACAGAAATTTCAAGACTTCCAAACTATTGCTTTTTGAGTTTTTAATTTTTCTGCCTTTCCATTTTGTTTAGCTAATTTTATTAGAGTATTTTAATGAAGAAAAGGCTCAGTATTTGTTCCTTTATGCATTAAAGAACAGGATGAAAGTAGAGCTTACTCAAACTCATTTTATTGTGCAGCTGCTTTTATGCTGAAATGACTGTTATTCTGAAGCAAGTTTTATGTTTTATCCTCTTGGTCAAAAAAACTTGATTCTTCAATGACTTTATTCATTCTGGCTGGGATTACTCAGTGTTTAGTTTCTTTGCTAATGGCAGGGTTCTCCTAATAACATGCTATTTCTTGTTCTGAGATTTGGCATACTCAGAAAGTCTGGTTTTTATTTCTCCAAAATACATGAATTTTAGGGCAACAGAACAAATAACTTTAATGAAAGAACTTAACGTATTTTTTTTTGGTAGACTTGTAGACAGAAGTAACCTTTATGTTGTCAGATTCTTTGTGATTCAATGTGAATTAAAAGTACTATTTTTGGAGTCTTTCATTTACTTCTATTGTTTTCAGTGGATTTATTGTTTCTGCAGGATTATTTTTGATATTGGCAACATATGAAATTGATTAAAAAATTTCCTGGAATATAAGCACCTAGAAAATGGTAGCAACCATTCCAGGTTTGAGGCCTATGAAGTATTATAAAAATATACGTAGGGATTTTTTCAAAGTCTACCTTTTTACCAGATAAAACTAAGAATAAAAATTGCTGTTTAATGTTCTACAAGATTACTGACACATTTTCAAAGAGTTTCTCATGTAAATTGACCTTCTAAATAGTTTTCAGATAATATTCAGATTAACTCAACCCATACTGCCTCTAAGCTTCCCACTGTTACTTGATTCTCTGAATGATTATTTTCAAGATCACAGAGCCTGTGGTTACTATAGAAACCATCTACTGTCTTTTATGACTTGATAAGTCTTGCTCAGGGAGTTTTTGGGTGAGTGTTGGTCTGTTTCAAAACTATTGTTTTCACATTTCCTTCTGGATTCTTTTATTACTCCTGAGTCACTTCTGGCCTTGAGTGATGTTACCAACTGCAGTGTTTTCCACTTTATGTTCCTGACTCCTGCAGATAGGGCTAGCGTCATGGTATCCCTCCTAGTTCACACTATCATGCGAGTTTTACAAATTAGAAAGAAAAGAAGCTCTGTGTGTGTGTGTGTGTGTGTGTGTGTGTGCGCACGCGCATGTGTGCACGTGCACGTGGGTGCACAGGAGAGGAAGAAGTTGCAACATAGGGTAACATACAAGTGAGAGTGGCTCTGAGTGTACACATGCCCCTGCATACTTACAAAACAGGCTGATGTGTATTCTAGTCATTCATTTATTATTCAGATTACTAACTAATCAAACTACTTGTGTCTCCATAGGGAGAAAAAGCACAAATGTTGATTAATACATGGTTCTGGCTATCTTGGAGCTGACTAGTTTAGAGAAACAAGTTAGAGAAACAAGTTGTGGATGTACAGAAAAGTGTGAATGAGTAGGTCAAGGAAGCAAAAGAGTGTACTCCAAGTGTTACATTAGTGATTTAGACCAGCTGTGTGAGGAATTCTGAAAACAGAGAACAGGGTAGTGGGGTCAGGGGAAGCTTCATTGGACAAGGAGGTGTGCCTTCATCACTGCTAGAGAGAGAGAGTGGGTATAAAAGATGACACTGAAGGAAGAGATATCCTGAGGGCAGTGCCAAGGCATGGAGTGGAATAGGAGCTATTGGTGTTTGGGGAGAAATAAATAAGAGGATGCTGATTGGATGGATAGGATGCTATTGGAATACTGGAACTTAAATTGGTTCAGTGTGGCAGGTGCTTCATGTGTATCATAGTCATAAGGCATTGGTAGACTTTGTTGGAAGTTATGTATGTCTAAATTTTTATATTGCCTGACTGCGTTTGTTTCTAGCATACAAACTCCTGAGAGAAGTGAGAAAGTTAACTGTTTGATGAAAATTTGTGCTTTGACATAGCCTTGGTATTAATATTTA
Organism: Thryonomys swinderianus; assembly: GCA_004025085.1. Taxonomy (NCBI): domain Eukaryota; kingdom Metazoa; phylum Chordata; class Mammalia; order Rodentia; family Thryonomyidae; genus Thryonomys; species Thryonomys swinderianus. The sequence continues at coordinate 99,622 of PVIC010000342.1, read as the reverse complement.
TAGACTTTGTCTCATAGATATGTGTGTAATGATAAAGTTGAATGGGCCTGTGAAGAAAACTTAATTAACTCAGTGAATTTTTTTCTTAGGCCGGACCTGATAGACATGAATACTGTTGCTGTTCAAAGCAACCTTGCAAATTTAGAGCACGCTTTTTATGTAGCAGAAAAAATTGGTGTTATAAGACTTCTGGACCCAGAAGGTGAGTTTTCCTGACGAGGTATGGATTGGCATGAAAGCCTGATGAAAAGTAACTTATCAGCATGGTGAAATAATTTATGTTTCTGGTTTTAGATGTTGATGTCTCCTCCCCTGATGAAAAGTCAGTCATAACTTATGTGTCCTCCCTCTATGATGCATTTCCCAAAGTCCCTGAGGGTGGTGAAGGCATCGGTGCAAATGTGAGTATTGATCTTTCTGTACTAGAAGCTGCTGATACAGTGAGGACCAGTTGAATGATTTTTTTGTGTGTGTGCTTTCTTGGTTTTTCTTATTTTTATCTCTTTGTGTATTTATTTTTTGTTTGTTTATTTGGTACTGTGAATTGTACCTAGAACCTTTTACATGCAAGGCAAGTAGTCTACTACTGAGCTATATTCCAACCCTTTTTTTTTTTTTTGATAGATGCTTACTGAATTGCCCACACTGACCTGAAATTTGTGCCTCTCCCTCAGCCTCCTGAGGAGCTAGGATTATAGGTGTGTGCTGCCACACCTCCCTTACAATTTTTAAATGTCAAATATATTTTAAAGTTTTTGATAGCATTCTGGCAGGCAGACACAGAAGAATCAAAAGTTTGAGCCCAAGGCAGGCAACTTAGACCCTGTCTAAAAAAATAAAGATCTGGGACCAGGGATTTGGCTTAGTGGTTCCAGTGTCTGCCTGGCAAGTGCAAGGCACTGAGTTTGATTCCCGGTAACACATACCAGTGCTGGGTGTGGTCACTCATGCTTTTAATCCCAGCACTCGGGAGGCAGAGGCAGGAGGATTGCTGTGATTTTGAGGGCTACATAAGTGAGTTCAAGGCCAGCCTGAACTACAAAGCAATGTCCTATCTCAAAAAACTTAAAAATAAATAAAAAATAAAAGATTTGGGGATGTGGCTTAGTGTAGCACCACACAAGACAAGAATTTGAGTTAAGGGCCAGAGATTTAGCTCAGTGGTTCCGGTGCCTGCCTCACAAGCACAAGGCCCTGAGTTCGATCCTAGGTAACCATATACAATGCTGGGCGTGGTGACTCATGCCCACCAGCAATCAATACCACATACCACAGTGCCGGGCATGGTGGCTCATGCATGTAATCCCAGCACTCGGGAGGCAGAGGCAGGAGGATTGCTGAGTCTGAGGCTTGCCTGGGTTACATAGTGAGCTCAGGGCCAGCCTGAACTACAAAGCGAGACCCTGTCTCAAAAAAAAAAAAAAATAAAAAATAAAAAAAGAATTTGAGTTAATATGCTATTTAAAAAACAGACATTATACACATTTCATAGTAGGATCTTGCTTTCACTAGGAAGCAGGGATGTGATGGCTATATGCATTTCATGAAAGGTTCAGTCAAGACCCAAGCAGCCATGCAGAATCTAGGTAGAATTTATTCTAAAGCAGATGCAAAGAAAGTTACACCTTTAGAGAAGGTGGGCCATGCCATGAAGGCACTTAACATCCCTTGCAGTAAATTGGCAGGATAATGTTTTCCAAATTACTGGGAGGGAGGTAATTGAGTTTGTTCATATTGATAGAACTACGTCTGACACACAGGACTGGATATTTTATATTTATCAGATAGTTGTTTGTCAGTAGATTATATAATTTAATTCAGTCATGCATTTTGCAGTGGTCTTCATAACAAGTGTTTGTGTGTTTCTGGAAGACAACAGGACTATATATTTCACAGATATGGGGATCCCCTTGATTTGCCCTCCTTCTGTCTTCCTTGGAGATGAATTTTGTTTCTTCATTACTTTGAAAAATTGGGAACCCCTTTCTGGCCTCTTACTCATCTGTGTATGCATTGTTTCTAGACTTTCTTTACTCACCCTCCTTTTCTTCCTCACAAAGGTCTTGGACCTTTGGACTCCCAGGCAGCTTGTTCTGATAAGTAATTTGTCACAATTGCTCTTTGATACCAAATATTGCTTTAGAATGTTTCTCATTCATCTCAGTACTTCTGCTTTACTCCTGCCTGTTCTCCTTCATAGTAGAACTAGGGTAACAGCTATGACTGTCTTATCCTCATATTTCTCTCTTCACATCAAATCTGCATTTTTGTGAACAAATCTTAAAACCTCTGTCTTTAGCTTAAAAAATTTACAGTGGTGATGTATTACTTGCAGGTTAAATCCAATTTGATGTCCTGATATTGAAAACTTTAAATATATTGTTCTTTCCTACATTTTTTTTAATTGAATTCTTTATTGGTACAATTTATATACATCTCAAAATCACATATAACATTGGGAAATTTGTACCAGTATATGCCACAAGTTAATTCTCATTTTTACCTCTTTCCTACATTTTTGTCATTGTTTTTTTCAATATGAATCATTTAGCTAAGGATTCTCCATTTCTGAGTTCTGATTTATTGAAGGTGTCTACTCTATCCATTTCTTCCTTCATCTCTCCCCACAGCTAAAAATTTACTGGTCGTTATTGTAGAACATGGTAGAGATACCCTTTCCTAAGAAATCTTTCATAGTCATTTCAAGGCATATATATATATATATATATATATATATATATATATATATATATACACTTCCCTGATTAGTACGTCATTATTTTAAAATATAAGTACTACTTTTTTCAGTTCTTTCAACACATAAATAGTGCTTTTCATTTTGCTTATCTGCTTATACTATAAATCTCCTGTCTCCTTTTTTAGACAGCAACTCTGACAACAGGTAACAGTTACTGAAGTTTTATTTTTTATTGCAACACTTTTTATTACATTCATAATAAACATTTATCAAATGCTTAAATGAACATAGCAGTTGACAGTCTCTCAGTTTCTTTTCTTTTTAAAAAGTTGGTTTAATGAGTACTTAAACAATCTTAACACATCCAACTCATTCCTACTGGTTTTCTACCTTTTGTATAACTCTTTTGAGTGTCAGATATTCAGTAGACTTCAGTCTAAAATAGTTGGCAGGATGCCGGCCTGTTTTAGGCCAGCTGTTAACTACCCCTTCTCGACCCCTGGAAAAACACCCAAATTGACCCTGACATTGTTTTTTTACTGTTGTCTTATATGCAAACTCAGAAGCCTTTTCTGTGCAGTGGCCCAGGCAGCCACTGAATTTGGATCAAAATGGACACTCACTAAGCTAGTGTTAGAGGCCAAAAATTTTAAAGCTGTTCTGTAGAAGGAGTTGTGGCTGCATCAAAAGTTAAAAAAAAAAAAAAAACATTTAGTGGTTCTCCCTGTCAAGCTTCAGCACATAAAGCATGACTTCTGACTAAATCGTGTTAAATGTGAGTGTTATTATTTGTAGGTACAAACTTTGTCCTTTTATCACCTTAGGATGTTGAAGTCAAATGGATTGAATACCAGAATATGGTGAACTACCTCATCCAATGGATTAGACACCATGTAACTACAATGTCTGAGAGGACATTTCCTAATAATCCTGTAGAACTAAAGGTTAGTGTTATATGGAAGTTTGCTAGACTTGATTTGATAATAAACTTTTAATTAAAGCTGTGCTAATTTCAAAAATGTTACACATTCCAGAAAAATTGCTGTTTGTAAGTCATGAATAAGTGGGCAGAATTTTAATTTACTTATTTACCTATAGACAGAGAAAATATAAACAAATATTAATAAAGCATAATGCACAATAGCATCTTAAAGAGATTGATAGTTTCTAAGCTATACTTGTTGAGAGTTCAGAAAGCTCTGGAAGCAGCACTGCTATGTTGTTTTTGGTGGTGGGAAGCACTAATAGGCCACAGGTGATGGGCACTTTGCTGAAGCTGGTGCTCAGGCCACAGCAGAGGGGATGCACCTCAATTAAGTCCCATTACATGCTGTTTTTGAGTCTTCCCCTGAGAAGTAAGAGATGTGTCTTGAATTATATCACATATTTGCAAGTTAGTATCTAACTTCCACTGTAAGTAAATTCAGAATTAGTGCTCATGAGGCTAGTGTTAATGGGCAAATGGTTTATCTAAACATTTATTAATACCAAAAAACTTAGGTCAGACTCTAAGAGGCAAAGATGTTGTAACGACATAGATATGTAAACTTTTTCCAGAGTAAGTTGAACCATTTTGTTCATACGCATTTGAAATGGCAAAGCATTCTTTTTTAAATTTTGTTTTACAGATTAATACTGTAAATATCAACTACAAAGCCTTATTTCCTTGACTTACAAACTTTGTTTTCATATTTAGACTGTGATCAGAACTCAGGGTGGGCCCTAATAATTCTGTACTCCACATCTGTCTGGAATATCTGGAACACAGCTTGTATTCACCTTGCCAGAGGGAGTTTGTCCTTGGCATGAAGTTATGAGGCATCTGTCAACAAAATGCATTTTTAAAGTGTTCTAGCATTGTTTTTATACTGTTTTCCTATCTGAATATAAATTTTCCCAGGAAGAGAAAGCTTTTCCCTTTTGCTACCATAGTGCCAGCAATACTAGGTACCACACAATGACATTGAGTGCTTAATGTCCAACAAATACTAAAAGATGGCATTTTGAGTTCAGCGACAATTTTTACTTTCAAATACATATATTTCCAGGTGTGTTAGTATTGGGTAGAACTTTGAATGAATTTATACTTGGCTCTGATTAATGCAGAGTCTTAAATTTGTCGAAGAAGTTTGAGTGACCATGCAGATTATTTGCTAGTGCCTAGAGTACAATAGGACATAACACAGGAAAGAAATGCTAAATAATTATTTTAAGCAGAAAACCATTGAATAGAATTCTACAGAAATGTGTCCACCCAAAGATATGTATTTTAATGCAGCTCAAATTAAAATAGTATATACTTATTAAATGAAGTATTTTATCTGTATATTTTTATGAAAATCTTTATAATAAGTTATAAAGAGATTTGCAAATTAATACGTAAACTATCCAATTAATATCAACCGTATAATTTAACAAATAGTTAATAGTGTCTAGCTTCATTTAAGAAAAGCAATTTTCATTGAACAATAGGATATTGAAACCAGATTTTACCCCTTTTTAGGTAAGAATTCTGTTTTCAAGGATGGAGCATGAAATAGGAAATATTTTTTCTTTCTTTGTGGGAATTGCATCAAATTATTTTGCCAAAGACTGAAAGCTAGGCTGCATTTGGAAAGTACACCTTTTTGGGGGAGGGTATCAGGAATCAAACTCAGGACCTCACATTTGCCAGGCAGGGGCTGTGTCCCAGCTGGAAAGTACAACGTTTTTTGTGTGTGTGAATTTTTTTTTAATTAAATTCTTTTTTGGTACATCTCATTAAATTCTTTTTTTATATACATCTCACAATCACACACAACATTGGGGAATTTGTACCAGTATATGACACAAGTTAATTCTCATTTTTACCTACATCCCTACCCACCCACACCTCCCCACTGCCTATATACATGCTCTTTTATTTTCTTTCAGAATTATATTTATTCCTCCCCATCATTATGTTCCCACACCAAATTCTCTTTGGAAATTTCCTATTCTACAAAAACTGTCATACCATCTAGAGCTCATTTACATCTACAGGTGCTCATATCAAAGAAAAGATCCGGTATTTGCATATCTGTGATCTATTTATTTCACTTATTAGTGTGTCTTCCAGGTGTATCCATTTGCACATAAATGAATGAATCTTGTCATTCTTTATGGCAGAATAATACTCCATTAAAAAAAACCCCACATCTTCTTTATCCAGTCTCCAGTTGATGGGCATTTGGGTTGTTTCCGAAAGTCCAACTTTTATACGATAAGGTTTTTTGTTTTGATGCTAGGAGACTTTCTTCAAGTCCTAGAAGGCCTTTCGTGGTTCACTATTATTCAGATTCCTGTGTAGTACATGGTGAAGCATGGCTCACATTGCTAATTATATTCTCAACTCTTTGGTAACCCAGTTTGCCATCTACCTAGGGATTGGTATTATCCTTGTGTATTAATTTTTTAAAGCAGTTTTCATTGGTTGTTCACTATACAGTAAATAGTATTTGCAGAAGTAAGAAAATGAGGTAATTGAAAGCAAGTCTCTGCAGTTTGACCAATTGAGTTTTTCTTTCTTTTAGGCACTTTATAATCAGTATTTACAGTTTAAAGAAACAGAAATCCCACCAAAGGAGACAGAAAAATCAAAAATTAAGCGCCTCTATAAATTACTAGAGGTAAGTGGAAATTTATATTATCAAGCATCGTCTTTATTTTTTTAAATCTTCATTGAACATTAATAGTTTTTGTTTTCTCAAGATTTGGATAGAATTTGGGCGAATCAAACTACTTCAAGGTTATCATCCAAATGACATAGAGAAGGAGTGGGGAAAACTTATTATCGCCATGCTTGAGAGGGAGAAGGCCCTTCGTCCTGAAGTAGAGAGGTAGGAAGATACTTGCTGCCTTGAGGATAAGGTGGGAAGAGCCTCTTTGTTGTTTGGGAAAGACCTTGAGTTTTAGAGCCAAGATGGGTGGGTACCACTCATCTCTTCATTTTTTTCAGTGTATGATCTTCGATAAATAACTAGTCTTTCCGACCCTCTATTTTCTTATGTAGAAACTCTTCTGAAAGTTATAATGAATAAGCCAATGACATGTTTATTATACTGGGCCTGGTAGGCTGGACTGGTCTGTAAAGTCTCATCTAATATGTATTCATAGTTTCTAGGTTTTTTTTAATATTGGGAATCAAATCTGAGGCACTCTACTACTGAAATACATCTCTAGCCCCTCACATCCTTCCTCTCTTTATTATTTTGAGAAAGGTTCTTGCTACATGGCCTAAGTGGGAATTGAAATTGGCGATCTTCTTGCCTCAACCTCCCTTAGTGCTGGGATTACTGTGCCAGGCATTAATAATGTAAAACTAATTAAGAAATTTTAAACTCCCTTTTACTCACTGGATCTGGAAGCCTATAGGTCAGCAATGAAGTTTTTTTTTTGTTATTTGTTACTTGTTTGGCCCTGGGGCAGAGGAACCAACTTCTGGTGTGTCACCAGAGACAATGTTCAGTCAGTGCCTGCTCAGATTCCCTGTCTGCCCCACTTCTGCAAACAGATTTTGTGAAATAACCACTGGCTCCTTACTGTTCTGCTCTCTCAACAGCACTGTGCTATTTCCCAGGGACAGTTAAGCTTCAAAGTTGGGAAACTTTTGTTGGTAATGATGATAATGAGTGTGGTATTGCTGGGTGGCAGACCCCAGGACCTGACACTTGCTAGGCAAGTGCTCTGCTATTGAGGTGTACAGCAGCCGTGCTGGGTAGATTTGTTTTTGTACAAACCTCACAGCCCTAGTGTGGTATGTGGCATTGCAATCTGCACTCCTCCCTGGCTGTGAGGGCCACAGAAGCTAGGCCCACAGGCCTATGTGTGCAGGCACGTCTCTGGTCTCCTGGCTCTCTGCAGGGCAAGACACTGGGTTTATGTGGTCTTCTGCTTTGGTGGGGCATTTGTTTTTCCCTCCTGCCTCTTTATTCTTGATCATTCTCAGAGCCCAGTTGTTCCTTAAAAAACTTTGTGGGGCTGGGGATGTAGCTCAGTGGTGCTATGCCTGCCTGGCAAGAGTAAGATCCTGAGTTCAATCCTCAGAATAGATAGATAGATAGATAGATAGATAGATAGATAGATAGATAGATAGATAGATAGATAGATACATAGATAGATAGATAGATAGATAGAAAGAAAGAAAAGAGAAAGAAAGGAAAGAAAGAAAAAGAAGAAAGAAAGAAAGAAAGAAAGAAAGAAAGAAAGAAAGAAAGAAAGAAAGAAAGAAAGAAAGAAAGAACGAACTTTATATGATCTCCTAGGCTGGCCCACCTGTTTTGATTATTATATTCTATGTGTATTGTTCCTTTATAGAAGCTTACCTTGGTTGAAATTTTATATTTACTTCTGTTTGATTAAGGGCTACTTGTTCCTCAGGTATAAGCTCCAAGAGTGTAGAGATACACTTGGTTTTCCTGTCCCTTGTGGTGTTAATGCTTTACACAGTGTCTGCCCCTGGTAGAGACACTTCATAAAGTCATGTGGTTAAAGTCATGAGGTCACAAATTGACCTCAGCACTGCTGGGATATGAAATAACATGTTGATGACATGAGGGCTTGGTAGTCTTCTATTAAATTACTGATTACATGCTTATTAAAACAAAATGTTATATTTCTATAACTGGATCATTTGAATTGAAATAAGTTTGAAACTCACAGGATTAAGGTTTTATGCAGCCAGTAACTCTGGGTGATTAAAATGAGATGCTAAGCTAATTGTGAAGTAAAGGAAAAAGAATTCTAGGGAAAAAGATGGAGAGTAGAGTTTTAACTGTCACGTTAGTGTAGTACATGGATTTAATATAGGTATCTTAATCCACTTCCTGTCACTATAATAGAATACAGTTCCAAAGCCTGGCTAATTTGAAAAGAAAAGACACTGGGTGGAGCCAGGTGTGGTGGTACTTGCCCAGAATCCCAGCACTTAGGAGAGTGAGGCAGTTTGAGTCCCATCTAAGCAGCTGAGGAAGACCTTTTCTCAAAATACAAAATAAAAATGGCTTAGGATATATAGCTTAGTGCCTGAGTACTGGAAAAAATATTGGGTGTGGTGGCCTATGCCTATAATTCCAGTTTTCTGGGAGGCTGAGGCAAGTAGCCACAAGTTTGAGCTCAGCCTGAGCAATTTAGTGATTGGGTACAAAATAAAAATGAAAAGGACTGAAGATGAAGCTGTATGTGGAAGTTCTGGGTTCAATCTCTAGTACTACAAAAAATATTTATTCCTTCTAGTCTTGAAGGCTGGAAAACACAGTGTTGTGCTGGTATCTGGGGAGGATCATCCCATTGCATCATCTGTGGTGGAAAGTGAAAAGGGAGAGAAGGTAGGAGAAACAGGCAGAGACACAGCAGCTGTAGAGGGGTGCACACGCATCTGTGCAGGAGAGAGCAGCCATTCGCACACAGCACAGTAGCCAGACCTGCTTTAGCAGTGGGCTGAGTCCTCCAGCCATGGAGCATGAACCTGTTAAGTATAGGGCAGATCTCTCTGACTACCTCTCAGTACCACTGCCTTGGGGCTAAGTCACCAGCACATGCATTTCAGAGACATATTTGGTCACAGCAGAATGTTACATCTACTTATAGTTCAGTGGTAATGGTTACAATGATCTGTTTATGTGGATTAAAGAATGCACATAAGACTTTAGGACTCTGGTGGCTGCTAGTGTAATAATGCTGGATTGCATTATTTCTTTAGCTTGTAAATTGTGTGACCTTTTACTTTACAAGACATGTTCTTTTTCCTGGAGCTTCAGTCTCCTCGTTTGTAAACAAAATGTAATAGTACTTACACATTTGGTGATAATGTGTTTTGGATGGATTAATTGTGTGAAAAATGATTAGTTTATTTCCTGGCATGTAATAATGGTTTAATGTATGAAAGGTAGTATTACTATTTTTTAAAATAGTTGCATTTACCAAATTTCTCCTTTTTTACCTTTGGAAAAAAATGTCTTACTCTCAAGAGTAGAGAAATGATAGTCTAATTTTCCATGGTACAAGTAGGAAAATACTGAGGAGTGTGGTTGGAGAAATGCCTTAACTTCTCCTAACATAACGCTATTTTGGCATTGATTGTGCTTTACAAGTAATAACTTTGCAGCAGGCTGTGTGTGTAAAGATTAGATAGGAAACAGCTACTCTTATGTCATGTAGCAACCTGTAGAAAGGTAAAACTAGCACAAATTCACTTTGCAACTACTGCATTAATGTTCTATTGAGCACTTTGTCTTTTAGAAATATGAAATAACTATAGTAGTTTAGATGATGTTATTGAAACATTATTATTGACATTATTATTCAGAAGAAGGATGGCAAATGGAAGCCAGGTTTGGTGGCATATGCCTGTAGTTCCAATACTTTGCAAAACTGAGGCAGGAGGATCACAAATTTGATCCCTGCTAAGTATATACATGACAGAGTTAAAAGAATATTACTACAGTGATGTATGTACACCCATGTTTATAACAGCTCAGTTTGTAATAGCTAAATCTTGGAAACAGCCCAAATCCACATCACTGAGGAACTGGATAAAGAAGGTATGGTTTTTCTATAAAATAGAATATTTTTTATTCATAAAGAATGATAAATTTAGGTCATTAATACTCAAGTGGATGTATCTTGACATACTCATAAGTGAAACAAATAGGACACAGATGTGTAAGTACCATATCTTTTCTCTAGTATGAAAAACCATATGTATAAATGAATACCAAAATTTATGATAGGTAATGTGAAAACTTTGTTACTTAGCAAGACTCTGTCTTCAAATAAAAAGAAAAATTTATTTTGGAGTTGGGGCTGGGGATTTAGCTCAGTGGTTCTGGTATCTGTTTTGCAAGTGCAATGTCTGAGATTGATCCCCAGTACCACACACCACAGTGCTGGGTCTGGTGACTCACACCTGTAATCCCAGCACTTGGGAGACAGAGGCAGGAGGCTTGCTGTGAGTTTGAGGCTTGCCTGGGTTACATAGTGAGCTCAGATTTAGTCTGAACTACAAAGCAAGACCCTGTCTCAAAAAAAAAAAAAAAAAGAAAAGGAAAAAGGGCTGGGGTTGTAGCTCAGTGTAAAGGCTCTGGATTCAATCCTTAATTGCATCTATCTCAGAAAAGGTAACTGGATAAATTTCCAGTTAATTTTATCTTCTGGACAAATGATATGGGGTGGAAATGTAGTTTGTTTCTCTTGTTTATGGGAATTTCATGGTTTCCAGCTCTTTGTTTTGTGTTATTCATTCAGACCCAGCCTTTGCTTATAGTCAGGCTATGATAAAATTTTGGTGTTCTTTTTGTGAATGATTAGTATTGTCAGAATAACCTTAACTAGCAGTACCTGGACTTGGGGGATCTGGGTTGTTATTTTAGGTGTTTGCAATTGGATGACTCTTGGAGAAACTATTTGGCATATCTTTCCAAAGACGCCCCAGTCTGTCTGATTTGTCTGTACTTGCAGGGTTTTAATGCAGGCTGCAAAAGGGCGAACCTCAGCAAGCAAATGGATGGCCTTTGGGCGTGATTCTTTGGAATAGTTACCAGCATACCATTTGCTGTATGCTGCATATGCATGTTGAAACCTATTTAAGAGCCACTAAAGTTGTAATATTCAGCTTCCACTTTTCACCATTAGAAGGAGAGCTTTTCCCAGACCTCCTACTTCTTAGACTTTAAATGGTCAAAGAACATCAATTCAGTAGTAAAAATGCATAGTAGTAGTTACAGTTACCGCAGCAGTGATTCTGTGTTTAGTAACACTACCAGCACTCGAACCAGTCTTGATTCAAATGAAAATTTTCTCTCAGTTCATTGTGGTCCAACACTGATCAACTCCTGCATTAGCTTTGGCAATGAATCCTTTGAAGGACACAGGTCCTTACTGGTGTGGGCTTCAGGTTAGCAGTACTTTTCAGGAATCATGCACTCTTTGATTTCTTTTCTCTTATGCCTTCTTTTAGGTTGGAAATGCTGCAGCAGATTGCCAACCGAGTTCAGAGGGACAGTGTCATCTGTGAAGACAAACTGATACTTGCACGAAATGCTCTTCAGTCTGTAAGTTCTGTGTAGAAGCCACTGGGGATGCTGGGGAGGGGTAGGGGTCAGAGTGTGTTTCAGTCAATTGAAATTTGAGTAACATTTGATTGCTTCTTAGTATATTTCTTCTACTGTAAAAAACTTAGTTTATTAATAACAATGGGTTATAATTTACTTTCTGGAGAGTCAGTTGAGCAAAGAAATCAAAAAGTAAAATAAAAAAAGCCCAAATGGGCTTTTGTCCTAATATTGGAGGTATGTATGTATGTATGTATTTATTTATTTATACATACATGCATACATACATACTGGCACTTTTATATTATTTACACATCAAGGAGTTTTAAATTTAAGGGTAATTCTGACACTTACTTCCTAGACCTAATACTGAGTTTTTTTAAATACAGGATTCCAAAAGGTTAGAATCGGGAGTACAGTTTCAGCATGAAGCAGAAATTGCTGGATACATACTTGAGTGTGAGAATCTTTTACGCCAGCATGTTATTGATGTACAGATTCTTATTGATGGAAAATACTACCAGGCGGATCAGTTGATACAGAGGTAAGAGCACTACCTAGTATTACCCTGTCCTTTTGAGTAACTATTTCATGGACACCTGTGATCAGAATGTGTAGCATTTCTATAAAACACATTTCTCAGCTCTTCTTAGATGAAAAGTAAGTCATTCCTTCAGAGATTAATAGAAATACATTTTATATTGCATAAAATTATTGGTGCATTAGTAACTGAAGTATTCATTAAATGATTTTAAAAGCATGTGTATTATTTACATGTATGAGGCTGAGAAAGCACTGGTAAAGCACATACATTATGGGCACAGAGCCTGTGTTCAATCCCAGGATCATATATTAAGTGGGTGGATGAACATATGTCTTCAGCGATGTTTGGAAAATGGACAATGTAAGAGTTGCCATTTTAATTCAGTTTTTCTGTCTGCTATTTGTCTTATGAAAGTTTGCATAATCAAAATGTTAGAAGAAAGTGTATATAAATACCTATATCTTTAAGCAATAGGTTTGAGGTGAAGAATAAAAACTTATGTCACAGCCTGAAAGTTTCTGCTTCGATGTAACATGTATTATGTATGTAGACAAGCAAAACTTTTAAGTCATATTTGACCCAGTAATTTCATTTTAGAAGTCTACAGTAAATCTAAGTATGGACGTTAAAGATGTAAAAACAGAAAAAACTTTATGTTTATGCCAGAAATATTTTATAACAATGGAATTATACTAAATGTCAAATAGTTAGAAAGTTATCACATTAAAGTGTAATAATTGTGGCCCTTATAAATGATGATTAATGTGGAAGGTAATAATAATAATAACATAATAATCAATGAAAAAATCACTATATGAAATTCTACCAGTATGATTATGATGACTTTTTAATTTTAGTATATGTGCTGCTGAAGCGAGCAAATATGATGCCTTTTTAAAAATAGGCTTTTTTGTGTAGTTTGAGTTTACAGAAAAACTGATTTAAAACAGTGTTCTTACATACTCCTTTGCATCTCAACCTTTCCATAAAATAATCTTGCCTTAGTGGTATATGTTGGAATTCATAAGCCATTATTATTATCAGAGAAATTCCATAGTTGACATTAGGATTCACTCTTTATGACAAGCACCTTTTATCCCTTTTGATTTTTCTTTTTAGGGTTGCAAAACTGCGTGATGAGATTATGGCCTTAAGGAGTGAGTGTTCCTCAGTGTATAGCAAAGGACGCATGCTGACAACAGAACAGACGAAACTCATGATATCAGGAATTTCTCAGAGTTTAAACTCAGGGTTTGCACAGACCTTAAACCCCACTCTGAGCTCAGGGCTGCCGCAGGGCCTCACACCTTCCCTGACCTCTTCTAGTGTGACATCTGGCCTGTCGTCGGGGATGACTTCCCACCTGACTCCATCTGTCACTCCAGCTTATACACCTGGTTTCCCATCAGGTTCAGTTTCAAACTTCAGTTCAGGAGTGGAGCCAAGTTCTTTCCAGTCTCTAAAATTGCTGCAGATCCGGAAACCCCTTCTAAAGTCATCTCTGCAGGATCAGAACTTAACAGAAGAGGAAGTCAACATGAAATTTGTTCAGGATCTTTTGAACTGGGTTGATGAAATGCAGGTAAAAAAAAAAATGTGTTTACCTGGCCATTTCAGTCTTTATTGCTTCCAGTTTCTTTCTTTTTTTAATCTAGTATTTTGGCATTAAAGGTGCAACTTGATCATACTGAATGGGGCTCAGATTTACCAAGTGTTGAAAGCCATTTAGAAAATCATAAAAATATTCACCGAGCTATAGAAGAATTTGAATCTAGCCTCAAAGAAGCTAAAATCGGTGAGGTATGTGAATGTGGAATTTTCATCTGTTTCATTGTTTTGCTCTTTACATGGAGACCTTCTGTTGTAACTCAGTAATAGATATTTCAAGAGTAAGAATTATTTAAGATACATAAACTTCATGTCTTTTTATCATTTTTATAGATTCAAATGACAGCACCTCTTAAGCTAACTTACACAGAAAAGCTGCACAGATTAGAGAGCCAGTATACAAAGCTCTTGGTAAGTTTTGTTTTTGTTTTCAAGCCTATTGTTTCCTTTATCTCTTTTGGTAAAGATAAAATTCTCAGAACAATTTCCTTTGTAAAGAATACATCCAGGAACCAGGAACAGCACCTTGAAACTCTCCATAATTTTGTCACTCGTGCAACTAATGAACTTATTTGGTTGAATGAAAAAGAAGAAGAGGAAGTTGCTTATGACTGGAGTGAGAGAAATACTCACATAGCTCGGAAAAAAGATTATCACATTGTAAGTGCAACCTTTGTAATTGCATGCCAAGTTGTAGTTTAAGTTTAGGTTTTTTTTTTGATGTACTCCTTAATTCTTTCTTAAATTAGGAATTAATGAGAGAACTTGAACAAAAGGAAGAAAATATTAAATCAGTTCAGGAGATAGCAGAACAGCTTCTTCTAGAAAATCATCCAGCCCGTTTAACCATTGAGGTGAGTTATAAAGTTTAGCAGTCTGGGTTGAATGTTGATAGGTATTTGCTGAAAAATTGAAATATACAAACTGCCACATTTTTATTACAATATGGCTCAAAAAGAAAATTTCTAAGAAATTGTGCTAACCTTGCCTTTTTTTTTCTTGCTTTCTAAATATGTCACCTATCTTTAAAATAAAGATACCTTCTTGTGGATTATTGTAAATATAAAGGACTTGTCTTTAATCTCTGAAATTTTATTTTTTTCCTGTGTTATTGTAGTAGGTGTAATCTTAGTAATCATTTCCCTACCAAAAATGGAGAAGTTGCATCCATAGAATTGCACAAGAATCGCTTCTCGGCCTTTTGGCTAAGATTAAGTGTAGAATTGCACAAAGAATAAGAAGAAATAATTTACTCTGACTACCTTAACATAGTTCTTGGAATTTGATGTATTTTCAAGATATGTTATGGTTTAATTTAATACTTTTATTTATGACCTGGTTTTCTGACATATGAGTATATTGGGACAGCACCCTACTCATGTTTTTGAAATGAACATTTCAAAAACAGAAGTTAAGGCCGGGCGTGGTGGCTCAGGCCTGTAATCCCAGCACTCAGGAGGCAGAGGCAGGAGGATTGCTGAGTTCGAGGCTTGCCTGGACTATATAGTGAGCTCAGAGCCAGCCTGAACTACAAAGTGAGACCCTGTCTCAAAAAAAACCAAAACAAAAACAGAAGTTAAGAATTGACATTGAATTTGTCAGGCTGTCTGAGCAGTCATTGCAGTGATGATGCTTTTAATTTTTAGGATTGATTTCTTGTAGTCAGAGTCAATGGCTACTGTATTGGAATGTGAGGGGATTATGTTGGAGGGTGGAAAGTATCAGTGTGGCACACTAGTGCAGTAATACATTTCCAGGGGAAAATTTTATGAATAAAAGCTGACAGGCTTCAGGTTAAAAATTGAGGGATGAAATTACAGTTTTTGTCCACTGAAATTATTACAAAGATATTAGGTCTCATTAGGAATGTTTTAGGAATGTTATGTTTTATCTTTCCGATATAAGGTTTTAATGTGAAGTTCCCTTAACAAATGTTAAAGACAAGGGTAGTGCCATGTACTAGGGAAAAGAAATTGAATAATGGGTTCTGGGTATGCTTTTGTGCAATAATAAACTAAAAAGGGAGCATTCCTTAAGGTATAGATGTGAATGCTGTTTGGAAATGACATTATAGGTGAAGAATTTTGATGGGCATTGAAAATATGAATGTGAATCTGATTACTTTCATGATTATTCACTGAAAATTTTTATGGGGTAAAATAAAGATTTTGTTGACTTGTCATTGGCTTGTCCACTATTCATTATGGATACATAGATGGTATTTAATTATCAATATTTTGATATTTTAATGAGAAGTCTAGTAATCTAACAATGTATAGTGATTGGTCTTTACAGCCATTTTACTCCAAGTAGATTAATGTGAGGGGCTAGGGAGAAGTTTAGTAGCAGAGCACATGCTTAGCTGTGCACAGCCTTGGTTCAGTTCCCAGGACCAAAAAACAGCAAACACAGCCAGTCGTGCTGGCTCATGCCTATAATCCCAGCATTTGGGAGGCAGAGGGAGGAGGATTGCTGTAAGTTTGAGGCTTGCCTGGGCTACATAGCAAGCTCAGGGCCAGCCTGAACTATAAAGCCGGACCCTGTCTCAAAAAACCCTAAACAAAAATAAAAACAAAACAGCAAAAACAAAAGTAGCCAAATTTGACTAAGCAGATAATAGTAAGTTTGATATGTTGGCAGATTTATTGGGCTGCTCTGTCCCTTCTGTTCAGAAGCCCTTCCTGAACATAGCTCAGCAGCAGGAGGGAATATTCCACAGTGAGGAAAGATACCAGGCTGATACTGTAGTTTTTAAGTGTGCACTGTAATTACTGAATGCGCCCTCTCCTGGAAGGCAGTGAATTGCACCTGAACTGTGAAAGGGTGTTGGGCATTCATGAAGTATAGATATCTACTGTATAGTATTTATTATTCTCATGAAAAATCCACTCTGTATTAAATAAAAGTTCAAGTAAGCAATTTTTTAATAAAATTCAAATATTATAATTAACATAATCACAGAATCATCCTGAGAGGAACTGTGCATTCCTTTTTAAAGCCTCCCAAACTGTCCTCAACAAAAATGAAGAAAAAACCACAGAACAGTATATTCCCCTATTAGAAGAAATATGATTTAGTAGTATAAAAACCCAAACCGGGTAGGGTGTTGGATGCCTGCAGTCCCAGCACTCTAGGAGAAAAAGCAGGAGAATGCAGTTAGGGCCCAGCCTGGGCTAAGCAACTTAATGAGACCCTTTCTTAATAATGACCCTTGGCAAGGGCTGGATCTGTAGCTCAGTGCAGAGGCCTTGAGTCCAATTCCCAGTATTGCACACGCACCAAGAAAAAGAAGGAAGATGTTGATCTGATTAAAGAAAGCATGTTTGAGGGTTCCCTTGGGCAGGTATAAGGCTTAGTGGTGAAGTAGTAGAAAACAGTTTACAGTTACTTCATGTTAATTATTTTCCCATGTAAAAATACCCTGAGCTAACTTTTTGCTTGTATTTTAAAGAAAAAAGTAGTTTAAAATTTGAGCATAATCACCTGGCTTGATGTAAAAATGTGCACATGAACTTTGGAATTGGCTTTGGGAAGAAGAACTCATACAGGAAGTGCAACATTTGGCTATACTGATGTCTTAAGTTTCATTTTATCAGAACAGTCCTTTGTCTTTAGATAGTGAAATGTTTTATTGCTTAAAAAGCATCAGTGTGCACATGCCTGATTTATTGTTGCCTTTAGTTTTGTCTTGTGTTGGGGATGGAACCCTGGCTCTCAGCCATGCTGTGCAAGCTGTGTTCCAGCTCCATGTACTTGTCTTCCTTCAGTTGTAGTGACTGTGTTTATCTTTAAGGCCTACAAAGCAGCAATGCAGACACAGTGGAGCTGGATCTTACAGCTCTGCCAGTGTGTGGAGCAGCACATAAAGGAGAACACTGCCTATTTTGAGGTATGTAATAGAATTATAGCCTCCAGAAACAGCACTGGGATTTTGGCTAACTTTGGAAATCTTCATATGTTATTTGAATATGCAGACATTCATGTAACATAGCTGAAGTTTTTCCCTTGTAGGACATAAAGGTTGCTTTCATGTCCTAGAGGAGAGATTGCAGCCTGGTCTTAACAAAGCAAGTTTCAAAACTCCTAACATATCAAATAATCTTTTAAATCTACAAATATGTCTCCTATTAAGGTAATGTTATTTATTATAGACAGTCAACCAAATGACCTCTTCATTTTATTCAGGAGATTTAAGATATTCTTACAATTGTACCCTATCTAAAAATTATAGAATTCTAAGGTAAAATAGACTTTCTATCAAAATAATAAAGTGAAAACATGATATACACATATAAACTTTAGAGACTTAGCATCTACTTAGAAACATCCAAAATCAAGGATTATTTAGTTCAGAGGATGTACCTTTGTGTGTGTATGTGTGTGTGTATGAGTGAGATTTTGTTTTGTTCTCAGTTATGATTGGTACATGTGGCCTGGACACCCAAACCTGACAAGTACTTGACAATTGTTTAAAATACTTGACAATTGTTCACTTTGTAGGCATCTAGCTTATTTTAATTATTACATTTTTTCTCCTCTTAGTTTTTCAATGATGCCAAAGAAGCTACTGATTACTTAAAGAATCTGAAAGATGCCATTCAGCGAAAGTATAGTTGTGACAGATCAAGCAGTATTCACAAGCTCGAAGACCTTGTTCAGGAGTCAATGGTATAAATACAAAAACCTTTGTGTTTCATTAGTAATGTGCACTAACAGTTACTGTTTCGCTGTGTTTTTATATGTGCAGAACTTGATATTTTTATTGGCATTCAGTTATTATCTTATTCAAGTAAGCATTTAAACACTTTTAGTATTTCTTGGTATAAATACAACAAAGGTTCCTTTTTAGGCAATAAAACTTCATGTTTTAAATACTTTTAATAATGTCCTTTGTATGGGTGTATTTAATTGTTCATTTCACATATGCTAGTTAAACATGTTTTCTGTCCCAGGGACTCTTAAGTTACAGAAATGAAACTGAGAAAAAAACCAGACTAAAATCGACCTTCCTGTGTTTAATATTGCAGGGGGAGCTAAGTATACATGTTATATGAGCAAAACATGTATGATATGTTTAATGACCAGTCAAAGCAAGGGAAAAGGGAAAGCAAGGAAGACTAAGAAAAGACTAAAAGTTTAGGGCACTGTTCAGGGAGTAATTTGTTGATGAAGCTTCTTTTGTGTAAATCCCTGAGGGAATGGAGAGCATAAGTCTTGCTTTTCAGAATCAGTTCTCTCTGTTACTTAGGAAGAGAAAGAAGAGCTTTTGCAGTACAAGAGCACAGTCGCAAGCCTGGTGGGGAGAGCAAAGACCATCATTCAGCTCAAGCCAAGGAATCCTGACTGTCCACTCAAGACTTCTATCCCCATCAAAGCTATATGTGACTACAGACAAATTGAGGTACTCACAACTCCTAAAAATGAGCAGTTTCTGTCATTGTTTGTTTCTTTGTTTTGAGACAAGGTCTTTCTGTATAGTTCAAGCTGGCCTTGAACTCACTGTATAGTGAGTTCTGGCCTTGATGTTATGGAAATCCTCATGCTTTCACCTCCTGAGTGCTGGGGTCACAGGTGTGGACCTCCACACTTGGTTTATTCATGTATTTTTGGAATAATATCATAGTGCTTACTTTTGATAAAGGTTTTGGACCTCATAAAAAAAATCCCAAGATTGAGTATGGAAAAATTTAGTTAGCAGTGACCTCATTTAATTGTTGTGTTCTTTGTTTAAAACTAGATAACTATTTACAAAGATGATGAATGTGTTTTGGCAAACAACTCTCATCGTGCTAAATGGAAGGTCATTAGTCCTACTGGGAATGAGGCTATGGTTCCTTCTGTGTGCTTCACTGTTCCTCCACCAAACAAGGAAGCAGTTGACTTTGCAAATAGGTATGCATGCATTTGACATTAAAAATAGCTGGTTTGGTTTGGAAACTTTCTTTAGGTGAAAGAATAGTTAGTGCTTTGTGAAAGCGCCATCAGATGAGGTTTTAGAATATTTTCCAAAAAAGATGTGCTTTTTCTCATACGTTTCAGAATTGAGCAACAATATCAGAGTGTCCTAACTCTTTGGCATGAATCTCACATAAACATGAAGAGTGTAGTGTCCTGGCATTATCTCATCAATGAAATCAATAGAATTCGAGCTAGCAACGTGGCTTCAGTGAGTATAAATGTACACATCCTCTCAGTATGTCCAGAAATGTGGTACTTCTTGTCCTGAGTGGGGTGGAGTGGACACCTGCTTGGGTAAGATAGAGTGAGGCACATCCATGCTAACGTTCCAGTACCCAGTGAATACCTGCACATGCCTGCTGTACGCAAGACACTTTCTGAGAATTTGTCTTGATCATGTCCCTCATCACTTGGACTAAATATCTGACCCCTGCAACTTCAAGGAGTTTATTTTGGCTCATGCTTTCAGTCTATAGTCAGCTGGCTCCAAAACAGGAGGACATGGTAGAAGGGCCTGTGCAGAGGAAAGCTGCTCACATCATGGTGGCTGGGAAGCAGAGAGAGAAGGGACAGCATGGAAGACAGAAACATCCTTTCTAAGTCAGGACCCCAGTGACCCAACCTGTTACTTGTTATAGCAAGTAAGCTATATTGCTTCCCTGAGTCAGTCACCTCAGTCCTTCTTGTGAACACATAAGTTCTTGATGGATGTTCTTCATCTAAACAATAATACTGTGATCTCAGATTTCATTCCATGCCTGCTGAAAGATAGGGAGATAGGCGTAGTGTTTAGACAACCGAGAACAAATGGGTTTCATTTATTGAATTTTATAGACTTGTTTTTAAAAACCAGAAATTGATAATAAAAAAGTAGGAATTTCAATTGGTTCTTTTACTTGTGACTATTAATATAGGCTGGAGTATGCCATGGGATCAACTTGAGATCAATCCCATTCCAGTCTAACTCAGTACATGGACCTTTGCTTCTTTTTAGATAAAGACAATGTTACCTGGTGAGCACCAACAGGTTCTAAGTAACCTACAATCCCGTTTTGAAGATTTTCTGGAAGATAGCCAGGAATCCCAAATATTTTCTGGTTCAGATATAACACAACTGGAAAAAGAAGTAAATGTATGTAAGCAGTATTATCAAGAACTTCTGAAATCTGCAGAAAGAGGTAAAGTATAGGGTTTTCTGTCTTTTTTTCCAATGAGTTTTAGTCTGTGCTATTTTTTGCTCTGAGTGGGAATCTCAGTGTTAAGTGTATTGTATCACTTGGCCTATGGTAAATCACAGTTGCTGGAACACTTGGAAAACCTGAGGGTTGGGAGTGTAACTCTGCAGTAGAGTACTTGGCAAGCTTACGCAAAGTCCTGGGTTCAATCCTCAGCACTGCCAAAAAAAAAAAAAAAAAAAAAAAAGGGTTGAGAAAAATTTTTGATATAGGAAGATTCAAAAAAGGGATTCACTTATTTTTTTTAATTATTATTTTTGGTACCAGGGATTGAACTTGTAACCTTGTGCTTGTAAGATAGGCACTGACAGCACTGAGCTAACTTCCCAGCCCTGGAAGTCATTAATTTCTACATGAATTAATAAAAGGCTGATAACCGTTTAGTGCAACAAATGATGAACTCTTTACCTATTGTCAGCATTTTTATGATTTTTTATGATAATATTCAGAGTGGTAATCCTGCATTTTTAGAAAAGTTAATTGTTTTCCAATGTTCAACTTTATACAAACACTAAAGCAAAATATTTTGTTTTATTAAAATTTATATTTTTACCTGTTCTTCACTTTTAAATGTGTTTTATAATTAATGTGTAGCATAATTTTTATGAACTTAACAAAATATTAATATCTTTGGACATGCTAAATCATAACTTGGATTTCAGATGGCATTAGGGAAATTCATTAGGTCTTCATACTTTGTAAAAGTCATTTGAAGGTATATTCCTTGAAGGTGAATTCGTGATTCCAGGCCCCATTCTGAATCCTTCATCTGACTGTTATAATGCCGTAGTAAAGCAGCTGCTGTTAAAAGAGGAACAGGAGTATCCAAAGTAGAGAAGAAGGCCCAGGGTTTAGCTCAGTGGCACTGTCTACCTCATAAGTGCAAGGTCCTAAGTTTGATCTTTGGGAAAGAACAAAACAAAAACGAAGTGGAAAAGATGTTTTCTAAATGACTCTTACTTTCACAGAGGAGCAAGAAGAATCAGTTTATAATCTGTATATCTCTGAAGTTAGAAACATTAGACTTCGGTTAGAGAACTGTGAAGATCGGCTAATTAGACAGATCAGAACTCCCCTGGAAAGAGATGATTTACATGAAAGTGTGTTCAGAATCACAGAGCAGGAGGTAAGAATTATACATGTGTTTGGTAAAGGTAACATAAGGTAGTCTCCCAGTGTCTTTACATGTCACCCCCTGGAATTTCTTACCAGCTTTGCACACTGGTAACCTGATGAGGTCAAATCTTGCTGGGTATAAACCGGTTCGGTAGATCACTTCCACTTCTGACCTGGGGAAACACGGGAGCAGGTCCTCTTTTGATCAACTTGCTGGGCTTGCTCAGAGGCCTCACATACCTGCTGTATGCCAGAGTGCTAAGTTAGTGGTCATACTGCAAAATGGGTTTCTAAATTGCTTTAAGAAAAGTAGCCCATTTGGCATGATTGCCTAACACCTATGTTTTGTTTGATCTCTGTTTTGTAGAAACTAAAGAAAGAGCTGGAACGACTTAAAGATGATTTGGGATCAATCACAAATAAGTGTGAAGAATTCTTCAGTCAGGCAGCAGCTTCTCCATCTGTACCCACTCTTCGATCTGAGCTCAGTGTGGTTGTTCAGAACATGAAACAAGTCTACTCCATGTCTTCCACATACATAGAGAAGTGTGTAACTTCTGTGTTTATATGTAGTTTGCCTCAAACAGCTGTCATCTTTATATGCTGTTAAAGTTTCACTTATATAAACATAAATGTTCGGTTTTATTTTGTATTAAGAGATGTATTAACTACCTATTTGGATTTAAGATTCTTCTCCATGTTGGAAGATAACATGCCTTAGAAATTAGTGCATAGCATTAGTATAATCTTCCTACATTTAAATTTCATGGCTTAGCTATTATAGTTTACAGGTTTCTTTGTCTCATGCTTGCTTAGTGAAAAAGCAATTGAGCCTAGCATGATGGAACATGCCTGTAATCTGGGCATTCTGGGAAGCTGAGAGGACTGCAAATGCAAACTCAGTCTGGGAAGCTTAGCAAGTTAGTTGGCCCTGTTCTAAACAAAACAAAAGAAAAACAAACCGTGGAAATGTAGCTCATCAGTATAGAGATGCTGGGTTCAATTATAATTACCCACCTGGCGAATCAGCCAAATAATGGCCATCTTATAGTCAGTTCTTAGGGTGTTCTCAGATGAAGAATACACTATGTCATTTGTAATCACTATGGTTTAGGACTGCACTATGCAAAAATAAACATTTAACAGTGGAACTATCATTTAATTCCATTTTAAAGGTTGAAAACAGTCAATTTGGTATTAAAAAACACTCAAGCGGCAGAAGCCCTTGTAAAACTCTATGAAACCAAACTGTGTGAAGAAGAAGCAGTTGTAGCTGACAAGAATAATATTGAGAACCTAATAAGTACTTTAAAGGTAAGAATCTTACTTCTGGATTTTTTTTTTTTTGAGACAGAGTCTCGCTTTGTAGTTCAGGCTGGCCCTGAGCTCACTATGTAGCTCAGGCAAGCCTCAAACTCAGCAGTCCTCCTATCTCTGCCTCTTGAGTGCTGGGATTACAGGGGTGAGCCACCATGCCCAGCACTGTGGTATGTGGTATTGATTACTGGTGGGTGTGAGTCTCCATGCCCAGCATTGTATGTGGTTACCGGGGATTGAACTCAGGACCTTGCACTTGCGAGGCAGGCACCGGAACCACTGAGCTAAATCTCCTGCCCAACTTCTGGATATTTTTTAAAGCAGTACTACTCACCAAGTATTTCTCCAACAGTGAGGTCAGTTTCAGACTTAAAGCACAAAAATCTTACTTGTAATTTTGCATGTATAAATTCGTTCATATGTTTGTAATTCCACAACTTAATGCAAATATATGCATTCAATTATTTTAGTTTGAAGAATGTGCTTTTCATTAGAAGTTTGAACTTTTTTGTTAGCAGCTTTTCATAATCAGTTCATATTGACACCAAGAGGAGTTCAAACTAATAATTACATTATTTGCAATAGAGGCATTTATTTTTAAGACACGATGAAAATAAAAAGATGCATTAGTCTAAGAAAGTGAAAGGCTGGTGATTCTATTTAATATGTATCTGAATTTCTACATGTAAACCATCAAGTAAAACTTCTGCAAAGCATTGTTAACTCAGTTTTTAATACATATATTCATTTAAACAATGAGATTAGTGACAAACAGCGGAAAAAATTTATATTCTATTGCGGCAACAAACTTGCTCATTGAAAATATTGTCTTGATGTGCAAATTCTATGAGACAAAACATTATGCAAAATTTTTTTTAAAGATCAAAGGGTAGCCAAATATTAGCCATTTATTAAGCTTAAAGCTAATACAATATTTTATATGTAAAAGGTAGTTTTTCTTTTGTCTGATTTTATATAGTCATTGGTAAATTAATTACAATTTGGGTAAACAATGTGTTCCCCATGACTGGTGATACATTTTTATAACTTTCACCAATTAATCTATCTTAGCAATGGCGATCTGAAGTAGATGAAAAGAGAGAGGTATTCCATGCCCTGGAAGATGAGTTGCAGAAAGCAAAAGCCATCAGTGATGAAATGTTTAAGACATATAAAGAACGGGACCTTGATTTTGACTGGCACAAAGAGAAAGCAGATCAGTTAGTAGAAAGGTGGCAAAATGTTCATGTGCAGATTGACAACAGGTTGGTATCTTTTTTTGTTCAGTTGCAGCACAGATTAATATCCATGTATACTATGAAAAATTTAAGCTCATCAGGGTATTACTTGCAACACTACTACATGGTTATATTAATTTCTTATATGGAAGACTTTAACAAGATAAAATTCAAAATGAGCATGGTTCACCTCTGTTATTAAACCATTTATGTATTCTGGCATTTACATTGGTAATCTGCCTCTTCATAGGAAAAATAATATATTCTGTAGTTATTGCTAACAATCATACTTCTTTTAAAACTAGGCTTCTATGTGGCAATATATATTTGATTTAAGGAATGCTAATAAATTGAAATTCTTGATCATTTTAATTGAAGATATAATAAAGCTGAAATAACTTTCTCAGTGACTGAATTAAAAACATGAAAGTAATTGGGATACTTTCAGGACCCACTTGAAAGGAAATGAATTAATATCTTTTGCCATTTATTTTTATATTGCTATAAATTAAATACACTCTTATAGTTCCCTTCTTGTGCAATAAAATTATATCCACATATATATTGTCTCATCTCTGTAAAACATATGACATAGGTTCAGTATGTGATATTTAAAATAGCAACAACTATTTAAGTGCAGCTGAGACCATAAAACCATTCATTGAACTGTCTTCTCATTCCAAAAGTGAACTGCTCTTTGATGCAAGTCTTGGCTTTCGAGCCATTCTGATCGATAAAATTTATGATTAAGTCTCTAGTTTTTTTGGGTCTTAGCTTCTGGATCTTGGTTTTGGGCTACAGTAATCAGTAGCACCGTATTTTCTGACTGCTAGAGTAGTGTTCTTACTCCTCTCATAGCCAGGGTACATCTCTTAGAAACTTGGCTCCGAGCGCTAAAGCTCAGTGAGGCACATTGACCTGCACTGTACCTTCCCTTCCCTGCATCTTCTAGCTCCTCATGGGTTCTGTGGGGAATTGTGACTGTTCCATTACTGTTCTCTTAGGTTACGAGACTTAGAAGGCATTGGGAAATCCCTGAAGTACTACAGAGATACTTACCATCCTTTAGACGATTGGATCCAGCAGGTTGAAGCAACTCAGAGAAAGATTCAGGAGAATCAGCCTGAAAACAGCAAAACCTTAGCCACACAGTTGAATCAGCAGAAGGTGTGTGAGAAACATTGCTTGAACCAGGGCTGTCTCTGTTTTTGGTCAGTCAGGAGGCTTATCTTCTTTTATTATGTTAAAGTGAAAAGTTACTCTTTAGAGAAAAATGGGGAACATATATTAAACAGTAAATCTTGTGACTAAAATCTGCAAACACCAGTAAATTTTATTTCCTTGAAGTCATTTTTAGAAGCATTGATAATAAAGAAGAAGCATATTGGAATATGTTTTTCAAATTTCCTAAAGATCCTTTAATTATAGGTATGGAAACATCTTTGATGTTTCACTGGTTTCAGTAGTTTCATGGATTCCCACATAAATTTAAAAGCCCAGTAGTAAATATTAAACAGTCATATTTGGCAAATAATTGAATGCCTGGAAACTTCTCTTCCATCTTTAGGGGCCAGCAGTAATTTCTAACTCTGTTTTTCCCAGAAATATGAGATAGCCAAGGGCATCAGGTCTATTCATAATAACTGCTATGGAGTTTGGTAATTTCTGCTTTGAAAGCTTCATGAGAATGGGTCACTTAGGGGCTGGGGATTTAGCTCAAGTGGTACCATGCCAACCTTGGAGACACGAGGACCAGAGTTTGATCCCTGGTACCACCAAAAAAAAAAAAAAAAAAAAAGAGGAGGAAGAAGAAGCAGCAGCAAGAATGGGTCACTTAAGAGTTTCAATCTGGTGGATCACAATTTACCCACGAGAAAAGTTGCATATTAAGTACAAAGGGCTCAGAAGCTATACTATTAAGAGATGTGGATATTACTTCCTGAGCATCTTTAAGAAGTAGAGTACTGTAAAATTCCTTGTCCGGTTTCTTTTAAAATGTGTGTACTTATAGATGCTGGTATCTGAAATAGAAATGAAACAGAACAAAATGGATGAGTGTCAAAAATACGCAGAACAATACTCAGCTACAGTAAAGGTAAGATTTAATTTAGTCAATTTAATATTTAGGTAAATAGTACTATACTATTAAGGACATTGGACTCTGCATAGAAATGTAGAGAAACAATCCTTATTTTGAATCATTGATAATTAATATTTCTTTGTGAAACCTGAGTCAGGTGAAAGCCCCTTAGTTGATTTTTCTCTGTCCATCAGTCACGAGTACATGCACATGCCCTACAAAAGTGCAAAATTTTTTTTATAAAACCACTTCACATACTTCCCACCCTCACACTTGTACAAACCAAAATAAAAGCATAGCTCTGAACCTGCTTTTGTATTTTTTGTAGTTTTCTTTAACATTGACAGAAGTTCTAACTTCCTAACAGAAGGGGCATTTCTCACACTTTTTGAGTTATTATTAATAATTCCTCAGTTTTCTGAATCCATAGTTATGTTGCTGAGTTGAGGGGAGGGGAGGCTGTTTAAACTAGAACATTGTAATAAGTACTTTTATGAGTTTCCAAAGAGACCTGTGAACTTCCCTTATCATCTTATATGTCTTTTCTTTTACCAAAGCCTTGGAAATAATTGCAATATCAATTGATTTCTAAAAATGTAGTTTTAGAATATTTTCGTTATTCACAATTCAGTGAATATATAACTTGCATGTATCAACCATGTAAACTTACCAGTAAGTTTATAAGAATAAATTCTTATAAGTTTAATATTTCCTTGAATTTATTCTCTATACAAATTTCAGGGCATTCCTTTAATTTTATCATATTAACTCTTTCCCAGGATTATGAATTACAAACGATGACCTACTGGGCCATGGTAGATTCACAGCAGAAATCTCCAGTGAAACGCCGGAGGATGCAGAGCTCAGCAGATATCATTATTCAAGAGGTAATAAAAATATCAGAGAGGTTCAAGTGGGTGTAAAAGGAAGAAACAGTATTCTAGAAATGACTTTTTAAAATTATGGTGAAATACATGTAATATAAAATTTTTTATTTTAAAATGTACACTTTAGCTGGGCGTGCAAGCACATGCCTTGTATTCCCAACATTTGGGACGCTGAGGCAGGAGGATCACTTAGAGTTGAAGGCCACCCTGGGCTACAAAGTGAGTTCAAGGCCAATCTGAACTACTACATAGCAAGACCTTGTATCAAAAGTAAACAAACAAAAAGTGTACTTTAATGAGATTTCAGTGCATCAGTGTTGTACAACCCTTACCGCTGTTCATTTGCAGAGCTCTTTGTATTGTTCCAAAACCACACATTTTATTATGCTTTTTTTTTTTAGTACTGGGGATTGAACTCAGGACTTTGCACTTGCCAGGCAGATGGGGAGCAACTGAGCTACATCCCCAGCCCTTAGTATACTTAAAAAAACAAAACAAAACAAAAAAAAACTTTGACATCAACATCTGTTCGAGATTAGTTATTACTTGAGAGATAAATATGTGCTTCACAGTTAAATTTAATAGAAATATATAGTATGGTGTGGATAGGCTGCCCAGTGACCCTTGATTATAGAGGAGTTGTGTGCTGTAGTCTCTTAAGTCCTGGATAATAGTATAATTATTATTGAAACTTTATTCAACTTGCTATAGGCAACTGAAAGTTATGTTTTTGTTATTTTTATTATTTTTTAATTTGCAGTTCATGGACCTTCGGACACGGTACACTGCTCTGGTCACACTCATGACACAATACATTAAATTTGCTGGAGATTCATTGAAAAGACTGGAAGAGGAGGAGGTAACGACTATGGGTAGTTAAAGAGGAACTAGAGTGCTCACTTTGGCAGCACATATACTAAAGAGGAACTAGATATGAATGGGAACTTTGATATGGCTTGGGAAAGCAGTGATGAGTTTCTTGACAAGTTTACATGGCTGATACATGCAAGTACGTATTTAATTATACAGGGATGAAAAAGGCTGATGCTGTAGGATTTTATTTTTAAAGATTCTCTCAAATAGAAAACCATTTTTAAATTTTCATTTCTGCCATGTATGAAGCCCTGGGTTCAGTCTCCAGCATTGTAAATAAACAAAAGAAAATAAATGCAAATTTTTTTACTTCAGGACCTTAATATGATGGTATTACTGTCTTAAATGGTTCTACTAAATTTAGGAAATTTCAGCAGTATGGCAAAATTTTTTCAGCTTTGTCACAACTGAGAAGTATATTTCTCTAAAGTATCATTACTACCATTATGTTCTCTATAGAAATATTGCATGAACACCTTTGTTTTATGCACTTAAGTAAATTTGTATCTTATGGAAATTATTATAATTTAAATATATTAAAAAGACATCAACTTAAAGTAATTGGATACCAAACAGGGCTACTCTTTAAGCAATGTGGAGATTAGATCTTTGTGATTTTGCCAAAATGATACAGTGCATGATAAAAAAATTTTGTAAATATTCTGATTGGGAGGACTTCCTAACTTTGACACATTGTATTCTGAGAGTAAGGAGTTACTCTTTGCTGTATTGTCTTAATAAGCTTTCTATTGCTAGCTTCAGAACAGACAAAAATAGTAGCTTGAGTTCTGAAATAAATGAATTGTAAAATATGTGGTATCAGCCTTGTAATTGGATTATTGTTGAAATTATGAAGATGATTATAGTTGAGCTATTTCATTTCATATAATGAAAAAGCAGAAAAAGTACTAGATGTCCATAAGGTGTTACTTTCTCTGTTTCTGAAAATGTGAGTGCTTTTGGAAACTATTTTAGTCTGTTCTGAGTTAACATTATTTTCTGATGCTAAATCACTAATGGAGCTAATTATGACTATAGCAAGCTTCATTTACTGTTCAGGAAGTGGAACTAGATCATCTTTATAATTGCCATGTACCTTTTCCATACAAAAGGAACATTCATCAGATTTTTACCTTTTTAATTTTTGATATATGTATGTATATATATAGTCTACTTGGCTCAATTTTTTATAAGACAAGTTATAAAGACAAGAGATATATTGAAAGACCTAAAATAGAAATTATGATTCCCATCCTTTGAAAGGTCAAGATTTATAATAAATTAAAAATCACAAAGAGTATAATTATGGAAAATGGTATGTGGAGAATAAAATTTAAATAATAAAAACACTACCACTTAAGAATCATATTAATACAATGGTCTATGAAAGGTAGAAGTTTAGACTTCAGTTTTTGGACTCAAAACAGTGCTGTTTCTGAAACAGTCCTGAAAAGCCACAGGAACAACCTTGGTCTGGAAGCAGAGTTGTTCATAATTAGGATAAAATCAAAGATAAGTGCCAGTTAATTTCAGAAATAACAGAAAATTAGAGAAATGTCATAAATTGTAAGGGATATTAGATTTGATGAAGAAATTTTTTAGTTTATATTGAGAGCAAATTGTATTATATATTAATTGTATCAGGACAAATTTAGAGAAACCTTAAAGTTATTTTTATATGAAGTTATTTTTATGTGAATAAACTTGAGATTTACAAGAAAGCAAGTCAGCATTTGATTTAAATTATTTCAAATAAGTTTTGTAGCATTTGCTAAATGTTTAGAGTTACCAGGCAATCAAAGATTATTAACAAATCATGAAAATGACTCATAAACGTATATGAGAACTTAGTCACAGATTTATTTTTCCTGAGGAAAACAACATGTTCAAGAAAAAATGTCTTCAAAGTATCTTAGCAATAACTAAGTTTTAAAGAACTTTGAAAGACCCTGTTAGAAATAAGATAAAAATTAAAATTTAATATTTTAAATAGATAAAACACTTCAGTGTCATCAAGGGTTGATCTGATACCAAAGTAAAGAAAGAAGCACCTTGAGCACATCAGATTGAGATTTCATTTGTTTTGGTATGAATTCTTAAGAAAACTACATTTAGGTCAGCAAAGGAGTGACTGAGATTGATGTCAAAATCATTGGAGAGCAATAATTTTGAGAAATGATGATAGTAAATAGTCTGTAACAGTGTTGGTAAACCTGTGGCATGTGTGCCACAGCCAGCTGTTTTTTTGTTTTTTTTTTTTTTTACTCTAAAAGGTTTGCTGTCACTGGCCTATAATATAAATAAAATTCTAGAAATTTACTAAAGCATCTCAATGAAAGCAAACCTACTAATCTAAAACACTTTCTCAAGTCCTGTTTAAGTTGTTGCCAGCTATGGTGATTTTGAGTTGGTATTTACTATCAACATACTAGTAAAATGATCTTGTAATTAGAAATGATCCTGGTCAGGCAGTTCTCTCAGTGTGAAGTAGACTCCTCTCAGCTGAGTTTATGACCTCAGTAAGCTGAAAATTCTTATATTTTCTTTAATAATTGGAGGTGAATCCTTCAGTACATTTAAAAAAACTTTTTATTTTATAAATATCTTTGTGTTTGAGGTATGTAGAGGCACTTCTCAAGGTGGATTCATAGGGGACATGTCATTAGCAACCACTACAACATATGTGAGTAGATGAAGCACAGATTCTCACACCTTCAGGGACAAGGGCTGCCTTTGCATTAGCACTTTTGATTATTATAATTGGCATCATGGCAAAAGTATAAACAGAAATTTGACTTAAGAGGTTTCAAATTGTTATATAATCATTCTTCTTCCCTATGTTAAGTATTATTTCTGAATTTGGCTTTGTGTTCTGAAGTTTTCTGTTTTGATTTTTTAATCATAAAACATGGGAATGTAAGCATCTCTTAAGATGCCCTTTGGGCTAGCTACTGAAAACAAAATTCTTTCCTGTTTCTTGGTTCCTGAGAGCTGTGTGCTTTTGCATTGGAGAGAAGTCTGTTCATAAGAGCAGAAAAGAACACTGTTGTGGCCGGGCGTGGTGGCTCACACCTGTAATCCCAGCACTCGGGAGGCAGAGACAGGAGAATTGCTGAGTTCAAGGCTTGCCTGGGCTACATAGTGAGCTCAGAGCCAGCCTGAACTACAAAGCGAGACCCTGTCTCAAAAAAAAAAAAAAAAAAAAAAAAAAAGAACACTGTTGTGAAAGTATTAGCACCCTTTTTTTTTTCACTTACCCTTTGTGCAAGTTTGAAAATTATTTAACTTCTCCACTTCATCATCTGTAAAAGATTGGGGTCATGCCACATGTTTTATAAGGCTCTTATTGCTGTAAAACCACAGTAGATAATTTTTAAAATGAGATTATTTCTAGCAAAAAAAGAATCTTCAGAAAACCCAACCTGGAGGATTTTCTGTCTTCTGCTGCTGACTTTCTGAAGCTTGCTTTCTAAGGAATGCAGTGCTGGTGGTGGTGACGGTGCTTGCTCAACATTGGGTTTCCTTGGCTTTGTAAGTACTCAGATGGACAGTGCTTCGGATGTTGTAAAATTAATTTGAACGAAAGGGTTTGATGCTTTACAAACATCTCTTGTAGATAAAGAGGTATAAGGAGACTTCTGAATATGGGACGTATTCAGATCTGCTTCAGCGTCAGAAGGCAACAGTGACTGAGAATAACAAACTTACTGGAAAGATAAACGAACTGGAAAAAATGGTAGCTGAACTAAAGAAGCAAAAGTCTCGAGTAGAGGAAGAACTTCCAAAGGTCAAGGAGGCTGCGGAAATTGAACTGAGAAAGCAGCAGAGAAATGTAGAAGACATTGCTCTGCAGAAGATAAGGGCTGAAAGTGAGGCTCAGCAGTACCGCCGGGAACTAGAGACCATAGTGAGAGAGAAGGAAGCCACGGAACTGGAGCTGGAACGTGTACGGCAGCTCACCATGGAGGCTGAGACCAAAAGAGTAGCTGTGGAAGCAAACCTCTTCAATTTTCGGAGTCAGTTAGAGCAGAACACTTTTACAAGAAGGACACTGGAAGACCATCTTAAAAGGAAAGATTCAAATTTGAATGACTTGGAGCAACAAAAAAATAAGTTAATGGAAGAGTTGAGAAGAAAGAAAGACAATGAGGAAGAACTTTTGAAGCTGTTAAAACAGATGGAAAGAGATCTTGCTCTTCAAAAACAAGTGGCACAGGAACAATTGAAGGAAAAGCAAAAGATTGAGTTAGAAGCAAGAAGAAAAATCCATGAAATTGAATATTCACATAGAGAAAATACATTGCCAGCTTGTACAATCACACAGCCTATGTCCTGTGCGGGAACGGAAGGTTTTCAGAAGGAACGTGACAAACAGAAAGCAGAAGAACTCAAACAGCAAGTGGATGAGCTAACCATTGCTAATAGAAAGGCAGAGAGGGATATGAGAGAACTGAAGTATGAGCTGAATGCTCTGCAGCTTGAAAAGACTTCATCTGAAGAAAAGGCTCGTTTGCTAAAAGATAAACTGTCTGAAACAAATAATGCACTAAAGAGTCTTAAGTTGGAGTTGGAAAGGAAGAATCAAGTAGAGGAAGGATATTCTCAGCAACTCAGAGAACTTAATAGGCAGCTGAACCAAACCACAGATAAAGCAGAAGAAGTCATGCAGGAAGCAGATGATCTCAAGAAGGTAAAGCACAATTACCAGTTAGAGTTAGAATCTCTCCATCATGAGAAAGGGAAACTACAAAAAGAAGTAGACAGAATCACTAGGGCACGTACTGTAGCTGAGAGAGAGATTATGCATTTAAATTCCCAAGTTCACTCTTTTCCGAATGAGAAGAAATTCTCTAATGAAAGAGGGCAACTGTGCGAGAGAAAATCAGATCACCTGAAAGAACAGTTTGATAAAAGCCATGAACAGTTGCTTCAGAATATTAAAGCTGAGAAAGAAAATAATGATAAAATCCAGAAACTCAATAAAGAATTGGAGAAAAGTAATGAGTGTGCAGAAATGCTCAAACAAAAAGTTGATGAGCTTACTAGGCAGAATAATGAAACCAAATTAATGATGGAAAGAATTCAGGAAGAATCAAAAAATATAGTCTTAGAGAAACAAGTCATTCAACAGAGATGTGAAGTGCTGAAAACCCAGGCAGATGGTTTTAAGGATCAGTTACGCAATACAAATGAACACTTACATAAACAGACACTAGCAGAACAGGATTTTCACAGAAAAATTAAAAGCTTAGAAGAGGACCTGATCAAAAGTCAGAATTTAGTAAGTGAATTTAAGCAAAAGTGTGATCAGCAGAATATTATCATTCAGAACACTGAGAAAGAGGTTAGAAATCTGAATGCTGAGCTCAATGCTTCTAAAGAGGAAAAGCGACGTGGAGAACAGAGAGTTCAGCTGCAGCAAGTTCAAGTGCAAGAGTTAAATAACAAGTTAAAAAAGGTGCAAGATGAACTGCACTTAAAGACCATTGAAGAGCAGATGACTCACAGAAAGATGGTTCTGTTTCAGGAGGAGTCTGATAAATTCAAACGTTCTGCAGAGGAGTTTCGGAGAAAGATGGAAAAATTAATGGACTCCAAGGTCATCACTGAAAATGATATATCAGGCATTAAACTTGACTTTGCATCTCTTCAGCAAGAGAACTGCAGGGCTCAAGAGAATGCCAAGCTTTATGAAACAGATATTAAAGAACTTGAAAGACAGCTCCAGCAGTACCGTGAGCAAATGCAGCAAGGGCAGCACATGGAAACAAATCATTACCAGAAGTGCCAGAAACTGGAAGATGAGCTGATGGCTCAGAAATGTGAAGTTGAAAAGCTGAAGCAGAAAATGGACCAACAGGTAAAGGAACATGAACATCAGTTAGTTTTGCTGCAGTGTGAAATCCAGAGAAAGAACATTGGCCAAGACTGCACCTACACCCCAGACTCTGAGGTGCCTGGGCAGGAGCATCAGCACTCTGGAGAGCTCCCCCCTAGGCGCAAGGGACACCTCAGGGATAAGTCTTCTCTGCTCAGATGGCCTCAAAAGCCACAGCAGGTGGAAGAGAAACGGCAACATTGGGTCGTTGAACAAATACCAAAGGAAGTCCCATTTCGGCCACCTGGGGCTCCACATGAGAGAGAGAAAAGCCAGCAGAGTTATTCTGAATATTTTTCTCAGACAAGCACTGAGTTACAGATAACTTTTGATGAAACGAACCCTATAACAAGACTATCAGAAATAGAGAAGATAAGAGATCAAGCCCTGCACAACTCCAGACCCCCTGTTAGGTATCAAGATGACAAACATGAGATGGAATTGGTGAAGCTTTTGACCCCCTTGGAGGTACATTGCTGTGTTCTGAGTCTTTACCAGTAACCACTGTCGAGTTTCTTCTTTAATTTTCTTGATCTCCTATGTTAAAGTTTTAACCATTTTGAATATATTTTGTTCTCTGTTCTTCAGAGAGGACTATAATACTAAAACTTTCTAGTGACTTACTACAGTCTTCATTATAAATTATCTTCCATGTGTGAATGTTTGAGGTAAAACACAAATCTAATGAGTATCTTGTTATATCTGTGGAAATGTTTTGAAAAACAGTGATTCTAAAAAAAAACCCAACCAACCAAACAAGCAAAAAACCCAGAGTTAAACAGTTAACTTTAACTTTTTTTTTTTTGAGACAGGGTCTTGCTTTGTAGTTTAGGCTAGCTCTGAGCTTACTATGTAGCCCAGGCAAGCCTCGAACTCAGCAATCCTCCTGTCTCTGCCTCCCGAGTGCTGGGATTACAGGTGTGAGCCACCACGCCTGGCTAACTTTAACTTTTAACATATTCTGTGACTCAGTTTCATCTCAGTCATACCATCTTAATATCATTAATTATATTATCATCTAAAGTAAACATAAGGTTCTCAAAATAGTATCACTACTAAAATACCATCTGAAAATTTTCTTGATAAAATAATTTGAGGAATTGTGTTTGGATTGAGAATGGGTCAAGTGACACAAATTTTTTAGGTGACTCTTAACATCTTAAAAATTCCTGTTGCAGATAGTTAAGAATAAGTATGATATGCATGCAGAAGTCACATCATTAAAACAAGAAAAGAGCCCAGTTCCCAGTGCTGAAGAATGGATATTGGAAGAGCACAGAGCGTCTGGTGGACTTGGGAGAGTTTCCCTTAAGAAAGACTCAGAGGCAGAGACTTCCCAGCACACTGATGGCAATGCTGTGTGTTCAGTTCAGGATGATGAGTTTAAATTCCAAGGGCTCAGGCATGTTGTGACTGCCAGGCAGTTGGCCGAAGCAAGGCTTCTGGATACGAGAACTGTTGAGCAGCTGCGACTTGGTGTGAAGACTGTTGAAGAAGTTCAGAAAAGTCTTAGCAAGTTTTTGACAAAAGCCACCTCAATTGCAGGGCTTTATCTAGAGTCTACAAAAGAAAAGATTTCATTTGTGTCAGCAGCCAAGAAAATCATAATAGACAAAATGATGGCGTTAGCCTTTTTAGAAGCTCAGGCTGCAACAGGTTTTCTGATCGATCCCATTTCAGGTCAGACATACTCTGTTGAAGATGCAGTTCTTAAAGGGGTGGTTGACCCAGAGTTCAGAATCAGGCTTCTTGAAGCAGAGAAGGCAGCCTTGGGATATTCCTGTTCATCTAAGACACTGTCAGTGTTCCAAG
This sequence comes from Thryonomys swinderianus, assembly GCA_004025085.1. Lineage (NCBI taxonomy): Eukaryota > Metazoa > Chordata > Mammalia > Rodentia > Thryonomyidae > Thryonomys > Thryonomys swinderianus. The sequence goes on along the minus strand of PVIC010000342.1, from coordinate 63,310 downwards.
CTATGGAAAATAGAATGCTTGATAGACAAAAAGGTAAACATATCTTGGAGGCCCAGATTGCCACTGGGGGCATCATTGACCCTGTGAGAGGCATCCGTGTTCCTCCAGAAATTGCTTTACAGCTGGGCTTGTTAAATAATGCCATCTTGCAGTTTTTACATGAGCCATCCAGCAACAGTAGAGTTTTCCCTAATCCCAATAACAAGCAAGCTCTGTATTACTCAGAATTGTTGCAAATGTGTGTATTCGATGTAGATTGCCAGTGCTTTCTGTTGCCATTTGGGGAAAGGGACATTTCCAATCTCAGTGTAGCAAAACCTCATAAAATTGCTGTGGTTGATACTAAAACAGGAGCAGAACTGAGTGCATATGAGGCTTTCCAAAGAAGCCTAATTGACAGAAGCATTTATCTTGAGCTTTCAGGACAGCAATATCAGTGGAAGGAAGTCACATTTTTTGAATCTTATGGACAACCCTCTCATATGCTGATAGATACCAAGACAGGGTTACATTTTAATATTAATGAAGCTATAGAGCAGGGAACACTTGACAAAGCTTTGGTCAAAAAATATCAGGAAGGACTCGTCACACTTACAGAACTTGCTGATTCTTTGCTGAGCCAGTTAGTTCCCAAGAAAGATTTGCATAGTCCTATTGCAGGCTATTGGCTGACTTCAAGTGGGGAGCGGATTTCCTTACTAAAGGCTTCTCGAAGAAATTTGGTGGACCGGATTACTGCCCTCAGATGCTTGGAGGCCCAAGTCAGTACAGGTGGGATAATTGATCCCCTGACTGGCAAGAAATACAGGGTGGCTGAAGCTTTGTGTAGAGGCCTTGTTGATGAGGGCTTCGCGCAACAGCTGCGACAGTGTGAATTAGTGATCACTGGGATTGGCCATCCTGTTACTAACAAGGTGATGTCAGTGGTAGAAGCTGTAAGTGCCAATATTATAAGTAGGGAAATGGGAATCCGATGCCTAGAATTTCAGTACTTGACAGGGGGCTTGATGGAACCTCAGGCGCATGTTCGGTTGTCATTAGAAGAGGCTGTCCAAGTAGGTATTATAGATGTGCTCATTGCTACCAGACTGAAAGACCCGAAGTCCCACATCAGAAACATACTGTGTCCTCAGACCAAAAGAAAGCTGACTTACAAGGAAGCCTTAGACAAAGCTGATTTTGATTTCCACACAGGACTTAAACTGATAGAAGTGTCTGAACCTTTGATGACAGGAATTTCTAGCCTTTACTATTCTTCCTAATAGAACATGTTCGTATAACTACGAAAGGGCCATGCTGGCAGGCACATGCCATCTGTTTAGAGTTGACTAAATGTGTAGTCAAGAATTGGGCAACTGACTCAAACTGCTGCTAACTTCTTGAAGGTTCAAAATAGCTGACTGCTCAGAAGACATAATAATTTTTAATTGAAACTAACAAAAATGTGCTACCCTTAAAATGGTTTCATTTGTCTTTTAGAATAGTTATTTTAGATCTTACCCACACTAAAATAAACATGTGGTGGTACATACCTGTGATCCTAGCACTTGGGAGGTGGAGGCAGGATGATATCCAAGAGTTCAAGACCTTTCTGGTTGACATAAAGAGTTCCAAACCAGCAAAAACTACAGGATGAGACCCTATCTCAAATGAAATAAACTAACCATGTTTTACCTACTGTGTGGTGGAAAGATGCTTGAGGAACTTCATCGTATGTATATGATCTCTTCAGAACTCCCTCTCTGCCTGGATTCAGCCCAAGTTTTGCATTCCCATTATTAAATGATGTGTTGTGCTGAAAGAGCACCTTGTAAAGCACCATGAGTCAGGAAAAGATGTGAATCTCTTCCCTCATCCCTGAAGTTCAGGTCAACGTTCCTGCAGAAACATGAAAAAGTTTTGTTTGCTGTATATAATAACTTAATTTACATATTAAAAATTTTACTGTAATCTCTCACTTCTAGTAGAAACTTTGAATTAAAAGCTAACATTTTGAATGTATTGGATGTTGCAGGAGGAGGAGTTTTCTTTGTTCTTTGTATTTGTCTGTAAGTAAACATGATTAGTTCCAGTTGCCTGATACATCTTTGTCTTAACAATTCACATTGTAATGCTAATGCAAAGGCAGCTATCCAAGATCTTCTAATGCCTTATGAATAAAGTCAAGTTCCTTTATTTGTCATATTCGTTGAGCTGCTGGGAGGTTAGACCAGTGATGAAACAATGCTTGTCATAGCTTTCTTTGTTACTGTAAATTATTTAGAAGGACGTCTATGTGACATGATAAATATGGTTAAGTGAATGAATAAAATATCTCAGTAATTTGTGTGTGATGGAAAAACTTTTTATTTTTATTGGAGAGATCAATTTAACAGTTCAGTCATTTACTGGAATGTGTCTTTGTTTTTTTAAACCAATTCACACCTATAAGAAATCACTGGAAGAAGAAAAGAAAGACCATGTTGAAAAAGCCAAAGAATTGCAGAAATGGTTATCAAATATCAGCAATATATTGAGAGATGGAAAAAATGCTGGAAAATCTCCCTTCTCTAAGCAAAAGGTATTCTTCCCAGAGATCCTGGTTAATAACAGTTAGTAGAATTTACTGAGTTGTGGAGTCCACCTAGCACAGTGTTCACTTCTTTACCACAGTTTGTATAGGTAATTATTACAGAAGCCAGAGAGGGTAGGTGACTTGGCCAAAGAAACATAGTTAGTGTGTGGCAGAAGAGTGTCCCTGATTCCAAAGCTTTGTGATGAGTAGGTAACAGGCTGTCGTGCTTTCCTCCAAGGGTCAATCCCTCACTGATGACCAGTGAGAACAATTGAAGCATAGTCATCCTGTTCTGTGTCCAGAGCAATCTGTGCATGCCATCTTGTGAAGAGGCACAATCTTGTTGTTACAGTTGGAAACATACAAACTAAGATTAATGCCAATACATTTGGATATTAACATTTTGGAGTAATACCTTCAGATGTGCTTTTCTGGATCATTTTTATTTGACAAGGAATTGTCAAATACAGCCAGTCAGTAGACATTTTAGATTACTTTCCTTCCCTGTGGTGGTTCTTCAGTCATGGGGACTGACCTCAGTTCCCAACTACTCTGCTTTAGCTGGATAGCATCAGCTATGTGTGATATTAATGCCTCATGGTATCTTTGGACTATAGCACTGGAAGTTCTCAGGACATTGGCACTTAAGGTATAATTCTAATGCTGCTGCTGATGATGATAGAAATTGCTGCTATATTTAAATAAAAAAATTTCCACCAAGATGAAGCCCCCTGTTCAAGCAGGAATAACTTTCTGACACTCCTCCTGACCCTGCCTGATATTTGCATGTTTCAGGGACTGTCATTTAATGTGGCTATTTAGCCCCTCTTGCTGCTCTGCCTTAGTGTCACTTGCCATCAGTTAAACCTGACATTGTCGATGTGATTAAACAGAATACATTATTGTCATGTCTGATTTTTGTCTGGGACGTACTTTATCTTAAGTTCTCTTTTGGACAAGTTTATAGACCTGATTATCTATTTGAAATATTATTCAACTGAGATAAAGCCATTTTCTAGTCTTGCCTATTACCTAGTAGTGTGGAAGAAAGGAGAAATTGCTTTTTTTTTTTGCTTTTGAGACAGGGTCTCGCTTTGTAGTTCAGGCTGGCCCTGAGCTCACTATGGTGCCCAGGCAAGCCGCCGTGAACTCAGCAATCCGAAAGGAGAAATTTCAATGCATCTACATTTGGTATTTGAACTTAACTGCTTCAAAGTAATGTAATGTTTATATTTAATTCAAGACATCTTCTTCTGTCAAGTGAGAAAGCAACCTAAACAGGCACATAATCCTGGATGCCAGAAGTTCCTCTGGGAATCAAGGCCACATTTACTCATGGTCAGGCTGGGACAAAGGCAAGAACATACATAATACTGAATTACTTCTTGTTCATGAAAATGATGGCATCGAAGTTAGATAGAACCTCCTTTCTTAATAATATATTAGAAATAAAGCATTCTTCTTACCTAAGTCTGTAACCTGCCATTTACTGATTGGTCATCAAGAGAGTAGATCAGCTGAGTATATAGATCAGTTGCCACCATGCCTATCTGGCAAGTGCAAGATCCAAAGTTCAATCCCCAGTATCAAAAATAGAAAAAAAAAAAGTAGACCCATGGTTTGAGTCTTGATTAAAACTTGATTAAATTTTTAAAAGAATGATTACTATCTTTTTAGGGGGGAGTTGAAGTGGCTTCTTTATCTTGCAGATTTCCAGTGAAGAATTATCAACCAAGAAGGAGCAGTTATCTGAAGTAGTTCAAACTATGCAGCTTTTTTTGGCTAAACACAGAGACAAGTATGTTGAATTTCATTAGCTCTTTCTCCAGAGTTAGGAACATGTTCTTAAAAACTGTCAGCAAAGCAGAAGTTGCTATATTTTAATTGAGATTATAAAATAGAACTCTAATTGCAATTAATATAGCACAATTCTAGGATGTCCTTGATATCTACATACATTGCTGATGAGAAAACAGGCTCAGAGGAGTGAAGAACTAGTAGCTAATGACTGGCAAGGATGAGAGCAAGTGCTCTCTCAAATTTTAAGTGGTGCTTTGAGGTGGCCTTATGGAAAAATCGGTAAATATGTGCTTCATTTCTTTGCTACAGTTTTTCAAACTGTATTTTTTTTCCACCCACCCCTCAAACTGTATTTTGATTCTGCTTTTCACAACAAGAAACTTTGTGCATTTTAACCAAACACTCAGAGAAAGAATACCCTTATTTGAAAATGTGTTTATAGTACACTTTAGGTACTCTAGATAATTTCTTTGTAAGTTTCTCTTCATTTTTCATTCCATTTAAATGTTGGCTTATTATCCCTAAGGAGCTAAGAATAGAATCTCCTTCACTAGATTACAGCAATTTTTATTCTGGAAATTTGTTTGTGGGAGAGGTACAGATATATTAGTTGATAGCCTTGCCTTTCTTCCCTTTCTCAGGCAAGGGAAAGTCTCCAAAATGTTTTTAGCGCCATCCTTAGTTTTTCTATACAATCATTCTAAGATCTGAGCAATATGTACTGTACCTGAGGCTGTAATTTAAGATGATATCATGATGTCACTGAAACTAATATATCATTTTTATACTTGAGGACTAGCATTTATTCTTTTTCATACTTTTTGGTTATTTTAGAATGACAGATGAAGAAAGAAAGGAATTGGAAATGCAAATCAAAACTCTTCAAGAAGGGTATAACTTATTATTTAGTGAATCTCTGAAACAACTGGAAGAATTACAAACCTCAGGAGATATAAATGTAGAGGAGAAGGTAATATTTATTAAACATAAAGCTGTTCAACAACTTAGTTTTTGTTGCATGACTGTGGTGATGTATGTTAATAATATATTACCTTAAATTTTTTTTACATAGATAAAATATGGATGTAGTTTATTTACATGTTTGGAGATTTCAGTGTCATTTATTAAATGCCATCTTGCACTTACTGATCATCAGTTTCTGTGACATCTTAATCTCTGCCTTGCATGGTTAAAAAAAGAATCATTCATTTTTCTAACTCTCCTCTTTAAAAGCCATTTTCTGCTACAGTAGGCTTTTATTATAAAATATGTTATAAAAGAGACAGTAGTCATCTCCAGTGGTGGCATTGATGTGGTATGGAGTTTAATTTTTAGAAATACTCATTAGAGTTACTCAAGTAATATGAGTCCATATGTTATGGGGGGTGTCCTACTATCTTCTTAAAATAGACATCTCTTAAAGTTATTTTTTAAATTTGGAAGTACCTATCAACATGCCAAATACAATATTCAGTGTTTTAAAAATTCACCTTGTATGCAATTCCATTTTCTACACGATTGTCACATTGTGGGTATGTAACAATCTTTCTGGTTCCTTAAGTTCCAAGTGTTTTTGAAGTAGCCAGTATGCTGTAAACATCAGTAGCATGGGGTTGGATATTCTTTCATGTTGCTAGAACCTTAATCTCATCCAAATGCAGAAAGCATGATTTGCCTTTTAGGTGTGTGTTCTCTTCTCTCACTATAATCACCAACTCTGCTATGTCCTCACTAACCTTGTTAATGTACACGGTATTAAGTTTTCAATTCACAGATGCATGTTGTTTTCAAAGCTTTTATCACATCCTGTGCTGTTGAATAGATCACTGACATAGATCACTTGTGCATTTGAGCTGCCTAACATTCACAGCATTGCTACACCTTGGTAAGTAGAGGATTTTTATGATGAAGTGTATTTTTTTTTTTTTTGAGACAGGGTCTCACTTTGTAGTTCAGGCTGGCCCTGAGCTCACTATGTAGCCCAGGCAAGCCGCCGCGAACTCAGCAATCCTCCTGTCTCTGCCTCCCGAGTGCTGGGATTACAGGCGTGAACCACCACGCCCGGCACTGTGGTATGTGGTATTGATGGCTGGTGGGCGTGAGTCTCCACGCCCAGCATTGTATGTGGTTTCCGGGGATCGAACTCAGGTCCTTGCGCTTGCGAGGCAGGCGCCGGAACCACTGAGCTAACCCTCCGGCCCAGATGAAGTGTATTATTAAAAAATAAAAAACCAAAAACTAAGTTGCGTGGAATTCTGCCTACCCTTGTGTAACAGACTGACCCGAGATTTTTCCATTTTCCTTTCAGCTGGATAAAGTGATTGCAGGCACCATTGATCAGACAACTGGAGAAGTCTTGTCTGTCTTTCAGGCAGTTTTAAAAGGCCTCATTGACTATGACACAGGAATCAGGTTACTTGAAACACAGCTGCTGGTTTCTGGTTTAATTTCACCAGAATTAAGAAAGTGTTTTGACCTCAAAGATGCCAAAAGCCATGGCCTTATTGATGAACAAATTCTGTGCCAGCTCAAAGAACTAAATAAAGCTAAGGAGATTATTTCTACTTCATCGTCTGCCAAAATTCCTGTATTAGAAGCTTTGGCTCAAGGCATGATATCAGAGTCTGTGGCCATTAAAGTTCTTGAGATTCTATTTTCCACTGGATTTCTGGTTATTCCAGCCACTGGAGAACACTTGACCTTGCAGAAGGCTTTCCAGCAGAACTTGGTTTCCTCAGCATTGTTTTCTAAAGTCCTGGAAAGGCAAAATACATGCAAAGATCTTATTGATCCTTTAACCTTTGAGAAGGTATCTTTAATAGATATGGTACAAAGAAGTGTTTTACAAGAAAATACTGGAATGTGGCTTCTACCTGTGAGACCACAAGAAGGGGGTAGGATAACATTAAAATGTGGAAGAAACATAAGCATTCTAAGAGCAGCCCATGAAGGTCTCATAGACCGTGAGACTATGTTTCGGTTATTAGGTGCACAGCTTCTGTCTGGTGGCCTGATCAAGTGTACCTCTGGTCAAAAGCTGACTGTCGAAGAAGCCTTGGCAGAGGGGGTGATTGATGGAAGCACTGCTCATAGCATTCTTGCCTATCAGGTTCAGACAGGTGGAATCATCTGCTCCAACCCAACTAGACGCTTAACTGTGGATGAAGCAGTCCAGTGTAACTTAATCACTTCCAGCAGTGCTCTTCTGGTCCTGGAGGCTCAGCGAGGATATGTTGGCCTCATTTGGCCACACTCTGGTGAAATATTCCCCACATCTTCTTCCTTGCAACAGAAACTGATTACAAATGAATTGGCCTACAAAATTCTTAATGGCAGGCAGAAAATAGCTGCTCTCTATATTCCAGAAAGTTCTGAAGTTATTGGTTTGGATGTTGCTAAGCAGCTAGGAATTATAGATAACAACACAGCATTGATTTTAAAAAATATAGTACTGCCGGACAAAATGCCAGATTTAGGAGATTTAGAAACTTGTAAAAATGCCAGAAGATGGCTCTCTTTTTGTAAATTCCAGCCATCTACAGTTCATGACTATAGACAAGAAGAACTTATTTTTGATAGTGAGGGGCCAGTGGCACCTCAGAGCTCAGAACAGACTAAGAAATTATTCTTATCTTATTTGATGGTTAATAGCTATATGGATGCAAACACAGGACAGAGGCTTTTGCTATATGATGGTGACTTGGAGGAGGCTGTTGATATGCTCCTTGAAGGCTGTGGTGCTATACTTGGCGAAGACACACCCACAGAAGACAGGCTTGATGTTTTAGGTTTCCCTGATTTATTTTGTGGTCTTTGTTTGAGTGAAGAAAAGGATGAGTGTACAGCTTTACCAATTCAGTCTGATAAATGTCACTGTAGAAAATCTGGACTTAGAGAGATTCCTAACAATGAAAAGGGTGACATAGATGAAGAGTTTGATAAGTTAGGAAGTGATGCTGTCAGCAGTGAATATTGTCAGTCAGAAAACATGGCAAACATAGCAACTGATCAGGAAGTTAACACGTCACTCAACATGTACATTCCCAATCCCACATCATATGTGGAACAGACTGAATCTACAGAATCCAGCATGCTTAGACATGACTCTGAAAACATACTTAAAAACTGTGAAAATCAGAGTCAAAACTTTGTTTTTGATTTGATAACAAATCCAGTTATCAAATCAGAAACTGATAGACTCTGTGATTTGAGTGACGCAAAGAATGAGCATAATCTAAACCAGGATTTATCCGTCTTTGACTACTCCCCCAGGCTTAGTACCTTATTAAGACATGATAAATTGAGTCATAATCAGGAAGGTTTTAATGATGTGCACATACCGAAGAGTGATGGAAATCACTGTGAAGCCTCTGTATTGTCATTGAGTGACCAAAATATGTCATCAGATCAAAGAATGGGAGGAAGTTTTCAAGACCAGTTTCTTGGAATTGCAGCTATTAACATCACTTTACAGGGAGAACACAGTGAACAGAAATCTTTAAATACTGCCTGTAGTAATTCTCAAGTACAATATCACAGTGATAAACACATATCATATACTTTTCATGATGATTATGAAATGCATACTGCTTCTCAGCAGAAACCCACAGGTGAGCAAAGCCAATCTAAAATGGAAGAGTTCTTCTGTGCCATGACCCAAGGGTGCAGTACTGACAATGCCAGTGCATCTCATATCTGTGATACACCTGTGTTTGAAGAAGCCATCAGTGCTGGTGACTATGAAACATCACTGTTGGATAATCAACGGAGCGATTTAGGAACAGACACTGATAGTGATGAAGATTTTTATGATGTCCCCTTGTTTGAAGATGATGACCATGATTCTCTGCTTCTCGAAGGTGATAACAGAGATTGTCTTCAGCCTGAAGACTATGACACACTGCAAGAGGAAAATGATGGAATGTTTCCTCCTGTTGATGTTTTCTGTGATACTGTAAAAGAGAATGAAAGTTCTGTGGTTCCCCAGGGAGGACTAGTTGGCCACATAAATGTAAGAAGTGAAGTACAGTGCCCTCAAGATTTTCTCACACATATCGAGAAAGCTGAATTAGATTCTAGTGACAGAAAACATTTAATTTCAGTTGGCTCAGAGAAGGTAAATGAATGTTCAATGGAAACTTTATCAGAAAGGGAATACACAGATTACCTTGAAGATGATGAGTCTGATTCATTGACTGACTGTGAAATTGAAGGAAAGAAAGAGAGCTATCATGACTCATTAGAATTTGATGACACTGGCAGTTGGAGAAGAAAAGAATATGTGATTGGCCAGTCTGATCCTGACCATCTTGATTATATGCAAAGTGAAGAAAGTTGTGGGCATTATACATGTGACAGCAGTGATCAAGAGGATGATGACTATGTTGTTGACGATGGTGATGATGCAGAAAGAGAAGTGGGAAATGAGAAAGGAAAATCTGTGTGCCGAGATAAGGCTGAAGATAACCAGTTGTGTACCATGGCTATAAAGCAAGATAGTGATGAAAATAGAAGTATTAAAATGCTTGTGGATAAAATCCACAATTCTAGTTCTTTAGAAACACAGCAAAGTATAAATGTTTTACATTTAAAATCAGCTAGTAAGAACAGTTTAGTTAATGAAAGAGACAACCTTCAGGGACACACATCTGGGGTTGATGGAAAAAGGCAAGAAAATCTGTTGAGTCATGAGAAAGTACTTACAGATACATTGCTGCCTACCATTAAAGATACTGAATCAACAGAGATTTTTCGTCCTGAAGGTATTTTACACAACAGTATCAGTTCAACTTCTGAATTAGAAAGTAATTTAATGAACACAAAGATCAAGATGACTCAAGGGCCAGGATCTGTCTGTCTTGAGGATGTGACAGCCAAAATCAACCCATCTTTTGATAAAATCATCTGTTTTCAGCCTGAATTAGTAAGGAAACCTAAGGAAAACCGGTTGTCACTCACAGCCTTAACTGGTGGAAGTCACAAAGGAAATAGAGATCCAATTAAAGGGGAAGATGACAACATTAGTACACTAATGGAAGGTGCTGTCTCACCCCAGAAAATACACTTTGGTAAAGAAATGTGTATAGAAGGGCCAGAAGAAGAGGAAAGTAAGTGTCATAAACTTGCACTTAAAAAAGGTACAAGGGAGAGCCTCAATTTAGGTAAAAGTCAGTATCCATTTCCAGAAGTCATAAACAGTGAACACCTTGATCAGAAAGGAAGCCTTGAGAAGGCACTTGAAACTCTTAAAGAGGAACCAAAAACCATACCCGCAGTATTTAATAAAAATCCTATTCGACTTGAGGATCTTGAAAATATATTTGATCTGCCAGTTTCCAAGGGGATCACTGGTGACATTAACTCGGATGTTGTATTATCTGAAGGGAGTACTGTTATTGAGAAAGATTCATTCACTGATGGATCTGAGAAAGAGCTCGATCTGCTTCCTTTCCTAAGACATGGTGCTGAAATTATGAAAGCAAAAGATGTAGTGAAACAAAATGAAGATACTCACAGCCATGATTTAATAGCTGGCTTTCCCATGAGAGAAGACATACAAGTAGGAGTTAATAGTGCAAAAGAGAATTTGGCTCTTACACAAGAAGACTGGCCTCTAAATATGCTGCAGCATAGTGATCTTATTAAAGAAAGTGTCTCAGGAGGAACAGAAATTCCTTGGTTCACACCAGAAAACAGTGAAGGCATATTTTCATTCTTGACTCTTAAAAATCTGAAAGCCTTTGGGGAAAAAACTGATTGCATGCAATCAGAGACTTGTAGAAATGAAATAAGGAATGATAACCCTGGCAATACTTTAGATACTGACTACTCATTCTTAAAAATTAACAGTAAGAAAGAAGAAATTGAGAAACAGCCACCAAGAGAGCAAACTTTGTTTCTGGAACACCAGGAAAAGGTGAGGCAGATTGCTGAATTATCTCAGGTATTTGTGGAGGCTGTAAAGGATATCTTAAAAAACAGATTGAAAAGTAATATGAGTCCTCAAGAGGTGGGTGACCCTTCAGCTTGTGCATACCCTGAAACTTTAGTTCAAGACTTAATTAAAAGGATTAACTCATTACAGTTAGTAAATGAAACATCGAACGTGCCCATCAACTCTAAAATCAGTGACTATCCTGGAGTTTCCACAGTAAATAGCTCATCAGAACTGAAGACAGAAAGTAGAGATGACCCTTTCTTACAGAAGGGTCATCTTGCAAATGTTAACCCTAAGCTTCTCCTTGATATACTGAAGCAAAATCAACATAACCCAGACATTTCAGACATGATGAGAGAGTTAACTCAGATGGAGTATGATCTAAAGCAAAGAGAGATTTCATCTAAAGTACTTCCAGTGCAACTTGAAAATGCTTTCTATAAGCTGTTTCCTGATGGATATTCAGAAAAAGGAGAACAAATTACAGATTTCAGTCAAAAAACTTGTACTACTTCTGAGAGAGTAGAAGAAAAGCCACACAGTTCTGGTGAGCTTAAAAGTAAGCAAGGAAACCACTGTTCTCCTAATTTACAAACTGTAAAGGAAATGCTACTAGAAAGCTCTGTTGCGTGTGGATCAGCATTGCCAAGGGATGAGAGGCTTGAAGACCTATGCAGTGATTTTCCAAACCGTTTGGGAAGTATTTCTGGATCAAAAGAAGTGACTTCTGGAGATAGTTCAATGGAAAAAGTAAGTCAACTCATATATTTTATATGGAAGTATTTTATATTAGTTAACTTTCCCATTACTGAGATACAATATCCAACACCCACAACTTAAAAGAGGAAAGATTTTAGCGTACTATGTCAGGAAATTCAGTACTTGGTTAGCAGGCTCCAATGCAGAAATCTTCTGTGAAAAGGAAGTGGCATGGCACAGCTACTCTGTTCACCTTTACTCTGCCAGAGAGCAGAGTAGCTAACATTGCCAGAGAGGTGAGGGGCTGTACAGTACCATGGCCATACTATAGCACACACAGAAGTATGCTTTATTAACTTGTGAAAAATTTCTTAATCCAGTGAGGTTGGTGTATGGGAACAGTAGTCATATATCTGCATGAAATATTTGGGAATAATTCCTTATATTTTACTTGTTTTCAAAATCTGCATAAAGACTATTGAGTTAAAATGTTCAAATTTATTTTCAGTTTTCCAGTGAATTGCAGCAATGTGTAGAGCATACTGAAAAAATGCATGAGTATTTAGCTCTGCTTCAAGACATGAAGCCTCCTTTAGACAACCAAGAGTCTGTAAATAACAATCTAGAAGGTTTGAAGAATGAGCTTAAACAGTTAGAGGTAAGAATGCTGCTGTGTTAGCTTTCTGTGGCTGTTTGACAGACACCTGAAATGATCAGAGGTTCTTGGGGTTCACAGTTTTAGCGATTCCAGTTCTGACCGTTGGCCCTGGTGCTTTAGGGTTGTGGTGTGAGGCAACACATCACAATGACAAGTGTGTGGCCGAGCAAAGCCACTTACCTCCTTGTGGGGTAACCAAAAGAGAAACAGGGCTTGCACAGTCCACTTGGAGTGTATGTCCTCAGGGACCCAGACCCTCCCACTAAGGTACTCTCTCTCAGAGCTTCTACTACTTACCTATGGCACTAAGCTGTGGACAAATCCATGGGTTCTTATACGATATTCCCATTCTAGCTGCCTAGATGGCTGATATCAGTAAATGTGAGGTTTGAAAAAAATGTAGTACATCTTATGTTTTATGTTTATATTTTTCTTTAAGTGGTAAATATATCTGGGACATACTTCCTTACAGACATTTGAATTGAGACTGTCTCCAATTGCTGTGATTTTAAGAAAGGGCATGAAATCGGCAGAAGAGTTCTCAAAGTCTCTTCCCAGTGATTTTCCCAGAAGATATCTTGAAGAGTTGAGCACAAGCCATCAGAATTTGCAGACTGCCTTCTCTTCCCTGAGCAGTGTATCTTCAGAAAGAATAAAAGAGATCATGCTTGCAATTGCGTCTGAAATGGTAGGCACAGAAGTGGCGAAGTTTCAATAAACTTTATTTGAAAATTTAGTCATATTTTATTTTTTAGAGTGTTAGGCTCTTAAAAGAGAATCACCATTTGTAGGTTAAAAGAGAATCACCATTTGTAGGTCTTTGAAATTTAGAGGACAGAAAGAAATGAATGCACACTTATATTTTCTAGTCCAAACTAGAAGTTTCCCACGAAGAATTTGTACATAAACTTGAATCATTCTCAGAGTGGGTATCAGAGAGGAGCAGATCTGCGACTGATATGGAGACTGCAAAGACTGAAGACACTGAACATGTGAAAAAGAATTTGGAGTTTCTTAAGGCAAGTTTTAAAGTATATATGACAAAGTACATTGCAAAACCTATGAATTTAAGAGTTTAGGAAAAGTAACTTTATTGATTACAAAGAATTATTTCCTTTGTCTCTAATAGATGTTTATTCATAGTTACATAATTAATCACGACTATGACTGTATTGCAGTGCTATCCAAGATGCTTTATCAAACCCTTATTACCACTCACTTATTTAGATTTAGACTTAGGTATTTGTGTAGTAGTCATATAAATGTATAGGTCATAGATTAGTTATATAAAATTGGTCACATAAATAAGTGGTATCTCTATGGTAGTCAGTTTTGGTATGGTAGTCAGTTTTGCCATGTTATTTTTACAGTGCATTTCCCACAAACATGGTTAGGCTTTTTTTTTTTTTTTTTTTTTTTTTTTTTTTTGAGACAGGGTCTCACTTTGTAGTTAAGGCTAGCTCTGAGCTCACTATGTAGCCCAGGCAAGCCTTGAACTCAGCATTCCTCCTGTCTCTGCCTCCTGAGTGCTGGGATTACAGGCGTGAGCCACCATGCCTGGCACTGTGGTATGTGGTGTTGATTGCTGGTTGATTGCTGGTGGGCGTGAGTCTCCATGCCCAGTGTTGTATGTGGTTACCGGGGATGGAACTTAGGACCTTGCGCTTGCGAGGCAGGTGCCAGAACCACTGAGCTAACCCTCCGGCCCATGATTAGGCTTTTTGCCTGAAAGTCAGAAAACTGAAATCCTGGGCCAGTTAATTCACATTTTAAATTCCCTGTGATCTTGTTATATTTTACCTCAGTTGAATGGATATTATGGTAGCAAGAAATATTTCAATGTGTGTAAATGTACCTATGTTGAATCTTTGCCTTTTTTCAGTTTTGTTTTAAATATGACATGGCAGGCAAAAATAAAATATTCTTGGAGTTACCTTTGTGTATAATATTAACTATCATTGTATTTAAAAACTTACTATCATTTGTTTCTAGATGATAGAATTTTTTTTGTTTGTTTTGAGTACTAGGGATTAAAGTCAGGACCTTATACTTATGAGGCAGGTGTGGCATCACTGGTATGAATCTCTGGCTGTAGGTAATGGATCTTTAATGACTAATGAAGAAAAGGCTTTAAACTTCCAATCCCCTGAAAAACTGTTTTTAAAAATACATATTCTTGGCCCCAAGATGTTGCCCAGTGGTGCCATGCCTGCCTAGCAAGTACAAGGTCCTAAGTCCGATCCCTAGTGAGGTTTGGGGGTTTGGGGGGTGTTGTTAATATAACCCTTATCTATAGTCTAGTTGTAACAATAGCACTTTGTTCACAGACTGTGTTAAAAGACCTTGGATATACCAAAATGGAGCTGGAGACTACTGCCTTTGATGTGCAGTTCTTCATTTCTGAATATGCACAAGATCTGTCTCCCAACCAAAGCAGACAGCTGCTGCGGCTCTTAAATGCAACTCAGAAGAATTTTCTTGATGTGCAGGCATCAGTAACTATGCAGGTGGAACGTTTAGAGATGCAATTACAGCTAGAACGAGATCTTGATGATCAGAAGGTTTGCCTTTCTTTGTGGAGTGGGAATTCTTTGATTTTACTTTTTCAAGGTGAAGCTTTTATGTAGATGCCCATGGATTATAGCATATTAGGAACAGTTGTCTGGACAGACATTAGTGAACAGGACATAGTACAGTATTCCTGCAGTCTCTAACAATGCCATTTTTACAATGTTGCAGTACTTCAGGTGATTTTAATTTTCATGACCCCTTAATACTACTTATTTAAAATTTAGATTTTTTTTACCCTAAAATAGGAAAGATACATATACTTAAGAAATTTCTAGGAATAAAAGGGCATGTGACTAAAGATGGTTAAGACTAGGATCTTTTTCCTCAAGGAAGTGGCTTGGCACAGCAATTCAGAGCATGGCTTCTGGAGCCACATGGTCTGTGTTGATGCCTTCCTTCCTCATTGTGCATAAGCTCTGAGGCAAGGTATTTAACCTCCCTTTCTCATTAGTAAAGTGGAATTACTTGGTAATATTGTGAGCACTGATAAAGAAGTTACAAACACTTAGTACCTTTGCCTACCATGTGCTAAGCTTTTAGGAAACATGAGTTAACTGTTTATAAGAGCAATGGTCAATGTATATATCAATAGGAAAATGAAAGATGCATGAAAATTGATTGTGATTCAGTCTTTTAGAAGATGTAGTAAACTGTATTAGAGTACTGTATCTAATCAAGAATGAGCAAAGAAATGGGAATGCAGTAAGACACAGTGATTAGGTAAATAGTGTTGCATGCAATGTTCTTTTATTATTTCTTGAAGCACCAGCCATTGTCTCTGGCATGATAACTTATATATACATATCAGTTGTGTTAATAGACACATCACAACTAACTTCTCTTTTGGTATACTTTTGCAGAATTAAATGTGTGTGTTGCAGGTTTCAACAGCTTAAGAAAATGGGATGTTTCTTCCTGTCGGTCAGATGTTCCATCTCTTACGCATATGCATGGCCAGTGTGCTGCTGAGTAACTTCATCTGTGTTCTCTTTCCTTGTATTTGAGACATACTCACACTTGCTTAGTTTATACCCCACTGCTCTTATGTTTACAGCATACTTATATAAAAGCATAGTAGAGGAACTTTGGAAAAGTGTGTTTTAATAAAGTGGAGCTATCAGGATGATTTTATGACCACAATTGATGGTTTTTGGGGTTATTTCCACTTTAGACCATGGCAGAACGTCAACAGGAATACAAAGAGAAACTCCAAGATATATGTGATCTTCTCACTCAAACTGAAAACCGCCTCATCGGTCACCAGGAAGCCTTTGTGATTGGAGATGGCACAGTTGAGTTAAAGAAGTACAAGTCTGAACAAGAGGTAGACCTGGGCTCTGTGACAGCAACTCTGTGTTCCCATTAGATTTAATTACTCTTTTTTAGAGGGCCTTTTAGGACTACTGAATAATATCAGTAATTCCAAATTTTTTTCTTTTGAGACAGGGTCTCGGTTTGTAGTTTAGGCTGACCCTGAGCTCATTATGTAGCCCAAGCTTAAGAACAACTTAATTGATTATAGTATATTTTCATCATCCCTTATAGATCTAGCTCAACTAGGAGGCTCAGGGTTTTTTTTTTTTTGATTTTTGAGACAGGGTCTCGCTTTGTAGTTCAGGCTGGCCCTGAGCTCACTATGGTGCCCAGGCAAGCCGCCGTGAACTCAGCAATCCTCCTGTCTCTGCCTCCCGAGTGCTGGGATTACAGGCATGAGTCACCACGTCCGGCATTGTGGTATGTGGTGTTGATTGTTGGTGGGCGTGTCTCCACACCCAGCATTATATGTGGTTACCGGGGATCAAACTCAGGTCCTTGCGCTTGCGAGGCTGGCACCGGAACCACTGAGCTAACCCTCCAGCCCGAGACTCAGGTTTTTGAAAGCAGGACTTTTTGTTCATTTTCTTTTTCTTTTTAGTTTCTTCAGAAACTAGTCTTGCTTTGTAGTTCATGTTGGCCCTGAACGCATATGTAGCCCAGGCTAGCTTTGAACTCATAGCAGTCTTCTTGCTTCTGCCTCCCAAGTGCTGAGATTAGAGGTGTGAGCTACCACACTTGGCATTGTGATATGTAGTACTAAGGATTGAACTCAGGACATTTCGCTTGCCAGGCAGATGCCAGAACCAGAGCTAACTCCCCAGCCCATTTCTAGATTTTTAGAAGCAGGGCATACCTAGGAGTCCTGAGCTATAACTTTATGCTGAAAGTTACATTTCGAATTTGACATAGGCCAGGTAATTTCCTTGTTTTCTTAGAGTCAGTTATTGGATGGAAGAGATACAAAGGAGATTTGTATGAATTAAAATTGAAACCCATTGAAGACCAGCCTGCTCACCTGTAAAGCAGGGCATATAGCCATTGCTTTGGGTTCTTTCTCTCCATTGTTAGCTTCATCTTGTTCCTTTCACTTTCTTTGCAATGTGTTCCTTTTTGTTGAAAGAAAATGGAAAAATATAACAAAAACAACAGATAAAGATATCTTTATATTGTCAAGAGATAGAACATTTTCACTGTAACTGGATATTGTGGTTCAAATTCCAGACTCTTATACATGTCTAGCTTCATAACTTAATCTCTCTGAGCCTCAGTATATGCACTGTTATACTTTCATTGCTACATCAATGTAAAAATTAAGTAAACACTATGAATTAAGTCACCGACACAGTGTCACATAGTAGTGGCTCAATAAGTAAAGTCTGTTTCTTAGAAAAATTGAGAAGGCTTAACATATGAAGAAAAATATTAAAACTCAAACAGTGCAATACAGAGAATGAAAATGAAAATATTAAGAAAAGAATAGAGAAAGTTATATATTGAAATTTTTGTCTGTCACTAGACCAGAAAATTTTACAAACGGAGAAAGGTTCTTAATTTTCAGCTTCTTAATAGCCAGAGTAAAGAAGCAAACATCACATATTATTGTTGAGTCTGGCTTTTAGAAAAAGAAAGTATTTTCATTCACTGGGGGAACTATTCTTGAGCAGTAAGTATATATTAAAAATAAATGCTTAAAAACAAATACTATGTATTTAGAAGTTTTTGTAAATGTACTAAAAATCTGGTGTATGCATAGTTACAAATATTATATTAAAAAGATGTCTGTTTCACAAATTACATTCTGAAAACTTTCCTTAAGCATGAAAAATCTCAAGATTTTCTTAAGATTTCAAATAATATTAAGTACAACTTAACAAACCAACTCAAAGTGGTATATTCAATATGCTTTTCAAACTACATGGGGTTATACTCTGCTTATCTCCTCTTTTAGAATTCAACTTTATGAGAGCGGTGTAGGTAATAATTTAATGGCACATTTTTTCTTTTGTATTATGAGGAATTGCAGAAAGATATGCAAGGAAGTGCACAAGCATTGGCAGAAATAGTAAGAAACACAGAGAACTTCTTAAAAGAGAATGGTGAAAAGCTGTCACAAGAAGATAAGGCTTTAATTGGGCAAAAACTAAATGAAGCAAAAATAAAATATGAGCAGCTTAATTTGAAGGCAGAACAGTCGAAGAAAGAGCTGGATAAAGTTGTGAAGACAGCAATCAAGGAAGAAACAGAAAAGGTCCTTATTCAAATATGTGGTATATTATTACTTGTTGGAAATGATTAATATAACAGCTGGCTGGTTTTACTAAGTGTATCAGGTGGTAATGAGTTGTAACTAGTCCCAAACTAGAATTCTTAGAGGCTGGGTACATAATTGACCAAATACTATAAAAGGTTTGATGAATTCTCTTTTTTTTGTGTGTGTGTATTGGGGATTGAACTCAGGCCCTTGTGCTTCCAAGATAGGTGTGGTACCACTTGAGCTAAATCCTCAGCCCTTGAATTCTCTTTCTTAATTCATGATTCTTACGATCAATAAATATGTCAGAGTAACTGTTACATTAAGATTTAATTTCATTGTGTTACAATTTCAGTGCATTATCAGTTTTTACTATTGAAAATTATTCATATTTTACTTTTGGAGTGTCTTTTAATTATACCTCAGCCTACATTCATAAAACCTAATAAGAATATTCCTTCACAGGTTGCAGCTATGAAGCAGCTGGAAGAGAGCAAAACCAAAATAGAAAACCTTTTAGACTGGTTGTCAAACATTGACAAAGACTCAGAAAACATAGGAACAAAACTCAAAGATGTCATTAAGCAGAATGGGACCCATTTTGATGAAGGCGACAGCAAGTCTGTGATTGGAGAAGAGGATGAAGTTAATGGCAACTTGTTGGCAGATGATGTGGATGCGCACATTGGGAGCACTGAGGAGAACCTGAACCAGCAGTACCAGAAGATGAAGGTATGTTGCTCAGACATGATGATCTGGTCCAGTTCTATTTCCATGCCAGCAAAAGTTAGAAACACTTAGCTCATACTAGGACATAGTGATCACATAGAAGAAAGGCCTTTTCTCCCCTAGGTTGTCATTATGTCAAATATAATGTATTGTAAGAGTTCCCATCAAGTCAAAAAAATGACAAATAAAATAATGGCTATGACACTAAAGTCATATGATAGGAAATTATCAAAGGTAGTAGTCATAGTTAACATTTATATAGCAGTGACAGTGGGCTAGGCACTCTTAGATCTTTATGTCTCATCTTATTTAGCTTTGCTAGTTACACCTTGAGGCTTTTATTTTCATTTCACAGGAAAAATGTAACTTATAGAATGAAAGTAGCTTGCCCCATTTCCACCTAGAGGGACAAGTTTGGATTTGTACTTGGCCATATGAGTGGTCCCTCTACTGCATTCCTGTTCTCAGTCATAGGTGGCTTGCTGCACTGCACTAGGTTCAGACCCTTCAGAACTCAGTTCCTCTAGACAGTGAGAGGACACATGAATGCCCTTCAAAAAATTAAAATAAAAAATTTGGAAATTTGGAAATTAAAACTCCTATTAATGCTACTAGAGTAACCCTATCCTACTTGTGAAGATACATTTTTTTTTTTTTTTTTGAGACAGGGTCTCGCTTTGTAGTTCAGGCTGGCTCTGAGCTCACTATGTAGCCTAGGCAAGCTTTGAACTCAGCAATCCTCCTGTCTCTGCCTCCCAAGTGCTGAGATTACAGGCGTGAGCCACCATGCCCAGCTGTGAGGATACATTTTTCAAGAGTCATATAATTAATGAGTTTACCTCAGAATGTCCCTTTGGATGACGGGACCTTGAGAAGTTTTGCAGTTCCATTTTCTTCCAACTCATTCTCTTTCAATCTTTGCGATGGGTTGTGTTCTGTGAGGTTTTTATAAAGAATACAAATTGACCCAGGACAAGAGCGGGAATATCATGGTTTTGAGAGAGTGTTATAGGACCTTATTAGAATTGTCTCTTAAATGGAAGTTTGAGTGAGGTACAAAAAGATCAAGAAAAATTAGTATCTGACAAAAGTATTAAAAGTATTTTAAGTGGGCCAAACATAAAGATGTCAAATAGAACAGTTCCTGTTTCAGTCTCCAGTATGACATGGCCCTCTGATCTTCAGACCTCTAAGAACATGTGAATCTGGCAGTAGGATGGTGTCTTCACCTGCTGTTCGAGTGGAATAATGGCCAGTGGCCTGCACCAGAGATCTCCAGCTTTCTGCAGCTGTCACATGGCTCAGGCCAGCCCTTCTCCAGCCATTGAAGGAAGAGACTGATGAGATAGTTCATTAGATATTCTAGACCTAGTTATGTACAAAGGTCTTCTGGAAAGTAGCATATGAATTCAGTTCAGATACCAAAGGTGCAGTCTGTGTGGGAAGAGTTATTTATCATGCAGTCGGCATTGTTCCAGATGGTGAAAATATAAATGCCAGGAGTCTGATCTCAGTTGACTAATGGGGATCAGCCTTAGAAGTGAAGTCATTTTACAGCAGTGCTTCTGAGTCCCCTGACCTTTGCAGTAGACAGGTTGATTTTGCTCTACTCTTTGGGCTAGCACTATTGTAGACACTCAGCATTTCCCAGTGAGCAAAATTAATTCATTGTCCCAGTGCTTGTATGCTGGGGTGCATGTGTATCTGTGTGTGAGAATGATATACACAAAATCGAAGTTACATGTTATGTTAGAAGGCCTTAAGTGCTGAGGGAGAAAAGTCCATGACAGTGGGCACTAGTGATGCAGAGGGGTCCAGCTTACTTCTCAGCCCTTTCAAGCTAAACAGTACTTTCCTTTCTTGGTAATGGTGGTTCAGTGTGGTTTGGGAATCCATTTTCAGTATGTAGAGTAGTCAAAATTGGCTTCATTGAGAAGATGAGATTTGTGCAAAGACTTAAAGGAGGTTGGTATTTAGCCAAGTAAGATATCTGATCACAGACAAAAAGGTCCTGTGAGTGTCTCTCCAGTGGAGTGGAGGCAGCAGAGAGGCTAAGGAGGTGTAAAAATGGCCTTTAGGTACAGGAATCAGGATATATGGCTCCATGAAAGCCTCTGTAAGAAATGTAGAATTCCTATCAGTACTTTTGCAAAAGGACCAAGAGGTGGAAGAAATAGAGAGGGAAAGGAAAGGAAAGAGTATAAAAAAGAATTTAGATGTATTATGTACCAAACCCTCACAGTGAATGTAATCATTATGTACTACAAACATGTACTATAGTAATTTTAAAAAAATAAATGAAGAATGCTGGGCGTGGTGGCTCATGCCTGTAATCCCAGCACTCGGGAGACAGAGGCAGGAGGATTGCTGAGTTCAAGGCTTGCCTGGGTTACACAGTGAGCTCAGGGCCACCCTGAATTACAAAGCGAGACCCTGTCTCAAAAATATATAAATGAATGAATGAATGAGTGAATGAATGAAGAAAATTTCTCAAAAGGATTAATAATCCTTTTTGCCATCCTTGTGTGACATATTGGTACAGGATATTTAAGGCTAGCAGGAAAGTGATACCAAGCACCTGAGGCCCACTTGGTGCCCCCAGACTTTGCCAGTATTCAGTAGCCTTTCATACGTGAAACAGTAGCCTCTAGAGGGGTTGTGAGTCCTGGGCATGTGTCAGGCTCTATGGGCAGTGTTTGCATATGACCTCAGGTGCTCCTCATAGTGACTTCTTATAGAGGGACTTTTACTTCTCTATTGACAAGCAGGAAATAGGCCCAGAGAAGCTAAGTAGGAACTCCACTATTTCCTATAATTTCTGTTCTTTAACTTATATTTGGCTTTTCTAGACATTTAACTGTTGAAATATTTTTCTAGCTTTAAAATTACATTTTCTTTTTTCCTATTTATTTCTTGATCACTTCCTAATAAAAATAGTGGTTTCATTTGTTCAATAATTAGGTAAAGACACTAGTAAACCCCTCTTTGTGGTTGTGAGGAAAATGAGCAAAATGAGATTAGGTTATAGATATTTATTTTAGTTTTAGAATAGAAATTGTGTGATTATCTCAGTACTTATAATTAGACAACCCCACATACAACTCTTATTGTTCTGAATTTCACCAGAGAGGAAGGTATTGTTTGGCTTGGAAGGACTGAAAAGTAAGCTGGAGCCCTCTGGCTCACTCTTGCCTGCTGTCCTGAAGCCCTGAGACTGTGGGAAATGTGCAGCACTAAAGCTCTGGTCAATTTGTTCTCCTCTAGGCCCAACATGAGAAGATCACATCCCAGCACCAGGCAGTCATCATAGCCACGCAGTCTGCACAGGCATTGCTCGAGAAGCAGGGCCATTATCTCTCTCCCGAGGAGAAAGAGAAACTGCAGAAGAACATGAAGGAATTGAAAACACATTATGAAACCACACTGGCCGAGTCAGAGAAGAAAATGAAGCTAACACATTCCCTGCAGGAAGAATTGGAGAAGTTTGATACTGATTATGGGGAGTTTGAGCACTGGCTGCAGCAATCAGAACAAGAACTTGAAAACTTGGAGGCAGGAGTGGATGATTTCAGTGGCTTACTGACAAAGCTGAATAGGCAGAAGAGTTTCTCAGAAGATGTTATTTCTCACAAAGGTGACTTGAGGTACATCACCATTTCTGGAAATAGGGTGTTAGAAGCGGCCAAATCTTGCAGTAAGAGAGATGACAGCAAGGTTTACAAGGATAATTTTGACACTTCTGCAACCCACAGAGAGGTCCAGAGCAAGCTAGATCATGCTACGGATCGGTTTAGGTCTCTCTATTCCAAGGTAATTTTATTATCTTTTTTTCAAAAGGAAAATCAAAATGTGATTATTACTTTTTACTCTGTCTTCTTAACTTTTGCTTTTGATTTAGAAGCAGGAAACCTAAAAACGTTTATATCTAGTTTACTTTTTAAAAATGTGTTTAAGGGCCAGAATGGTTCCGGCGCCTGCCTTGCAAGCGCAGGGTCCTGAGTTCGATCTCCAGTAACCACAAAACAATGCTGGGCATGGAGAATCACACCCACTAACAATCAATACCACATACCACAGTGCTGGGCATGGTGGCTCATGCCTGTTATCCCAGCACTCAGGAGTCAGAGACAGGAGGATTGCTGAGTTCAAGGCTCACCTGGGCTACATAGTGAGCTCAGAGCCAGCCTGAACTACAAAGTGAGACCCTATCTCAAAAAAAAAAAAAAAATGTGCTGCATGTGGTGGCTCACGCCTGTAATCCCAGCACTTGGGATTACAGGAGGATTGCTGGTTCGAGGCTTGCCTGGGCTATATAGTGAGTTCAGGGCCAGCCTGAACTGTAAAGCGAGACCTTGTCTCAAAAAAAAAAAAAAATGTGTTTCAACGTGAGGAGCTTAAACTTCCTTTGAGGGTGACTCCAGGAAGCCCTAGCACAACTTTTTTTTTTTTTAATTTTTCTTCTTTTTTTTAATTAATTCTTTATGGTACATTTTATATACAGCTCACAATCGCACTCAACATTGGGAAATTTGTACCAAATTAACTCATGTCATGAGTTAATTCTCATTTTTACCAACATCCCTACCCACCGCACAACCCCCTACCCCTTATATATATGTGCTTTCTTTTTCTTTTCAAACCATATTTATTCTTTCCCTTCATTACTTTCTTGATACCCATTTGAGCACCAGGCGGCAACTCTGTTGTGACCAATGTGTAGCAAGTGCTGACACAGCCTGACTGGGTTGGGATTTGAAGTTTCATGTCAGATAATTCTCTTCACATATATAAGACTGTCCTACAGGTCTGCTTCAGCGGTAGATTATTTTCATAGTTAGTGACTAGCAGACTTTTTGGTTCTTTAAATCTCCAAACAAGTAAAACAAAAAACCTAGAAAAAATACCTAAGAACAGCATAAATGATTAAAGGAGCCTCGTTGACTCTGACTTTGCTTTATTTTAATGTAAACTGTTTGTCTTCTTTGTGTCCATCAACCTTGTGCTACACACGAAAATGATTAAACTTGTAAATTTCTCCAACTGCATATGCAGAGGGTATATAAAACCCAGGGAATCTGATGCAAGATATCTTTATTTTTTAAAATTGTTTGGTGTTTTGAGGTCTCACTATGTAGCTCAGGCTGGCCTTGAACTTAGATGACTCAGCCTCCAAAGTGCTGGGATTACATTTATGCTCCACCAGGCCTGGCTCTTTTGTTCTTGGCTAAGGTTTGGCCCTTTTAAATACTCTTTTGAGTTGGTGTAAATCTAGAACTATATCCTCTTTTTTAAGTCTCTCTTTCTCCAAGTCACATAATTCACAGATCTTAGGGTAATTTAACATACAAGAAAATGAGGATTTAATCTATATTTTCTCCCCTCTTTTGTTTTTTAGTGTAATATTCTTGGAAATAATCTTAAAGACTTGGTGGATAAATATCAGCAGTACGAGGATGCTTCTTGTGGACTTCTGTCTGCACTCCAGGCTTCGGAAGCCCTGGCCAATAAACACTTCCTTGAACCTATTGCTGTGGACCCTCAAAATCTACAGAGGCAGTTAGAAGAGACTAAGGTAAAAAATAAAGAAAAAGAGGGAGAGATAAAAAGAGAGATTTAGCTCTTCATTAATCTTACTGAAAAGCTAGTTTCCCATACTTTATGAAAGTTTTACCCAAGGTGTGGAACCAAGGATGAGAAGAGTACACTTCTCCCTCCACAGGGAATGACGACTTTCTCTTTTCCACAGTTTTTCCTGCTGTTTAGCTGATTGACAGTACTGTTACACCTCACCACCTGCATTTCACCACTCCTCTCCATGCAAACAAAAATGAGTGATGTCAAGTCACTTAATCTCATTCAGCTTTTCCTCTTCTATTACACTTAAGCTCTGTGAGAGCAGGTGTTTCTGTCTGTTTTATTCATTGCTGTATTCCTTGCACCTTCTTTGTTACCTGGCCCAAATGGGTCATTCATTAAGTATTTGTTCAAGAACTGACAAGTGGAAGAGAAGCAAAGGTGTCACTGTAATATTCAGAATTTCTACAGGCCAAGATTGGGGTTCTTATTGATTATTCTTATGATTTATAAAAATGCAAACTTCTTTTATTACCTGGCACAGTTCTTAAGTCTTCCTGTGGGTTGAGGGTATAATTACAGTGATAGACTGCTTGCCACACATGTTTAAGACTCTGAATCCAGTGCCCAGCACTCGCCTTTTAAGAAATGCATGCTTGATATCTAACTGCATGATTAGGGGTGTCTGAGTTAGAGACACTGGTAGAGAAAGTCTCTATTTTTTTAAAATTTAAAATACATTTAAAAATTTTTACACACTGGGGCAGTATAACTGGTCTGTTGTCTGACAAGGTGAGTCGCTGTGGGTGTAACCTAGAAGGCTGTATCACCCTCCTGGGTCCTCCCTGAGTCAGTTTCCTGTCCACTGCAGCTGTATTCTCCCATGTTGCTTTGCCATACCAACCAACTATGGACTGAAACATGAGCGAAATAAACCTCTCCTTCTTTAAGCTGTGGTGAATATATAGAATATATTCTATTCAAATTCAATATAAGTATAATTTTGATTTTGAAAGTTTAATTTCTGTTTCTGTTCTATTTTCTTTCAGTTTATTGTCATAATAACGAGGAAGTAAACAGAAGATTGTCAGTTAAAAAACTGCTGTTTAGAAGTTAGTTGCCTGATAATTATGGAGTAAAAAATTATCATTATACCATTAATGAGGAGAACAGGTACCTTACAGGTTGAGCTTAAAATTAGCTGTTGTGTGAGTCCAGTGATGTCTGGGTTTAAGACAGCTATCTTAGTCACTTTCTGTGTTGCTGGACAAAATACCTGACACCACAGATTAAGGATAGATAGAAAGCCTAGTACAAGCTAAGTCTAATGTGAAGTAGATGAGGCAGGTGAGGGCCAAGCAGGAAGAAGGCTGGTGAGAGGGATGGAAGCTGTCTTGGCTACTTTTCTCATTGCTGAGACAAAATACCTAACATCCATACTTAATGGAGGAAAGGTCCATTTGGCTCAGTTTGTTGAACTTTCATTCTGTCATTGTCTGGCTGCTGGCCGGGGGGATGTGGCAGAGGGGCACCATGGAGGACAACAGTTCACTGTAGGCAGAAGGCAGTAAAGCAGCAAAGGCCTGCAGCACCCTCTTTCTGCCCTTTATATTCCACCCAGGCTACACACCTTCAGCGTGGGCAGCACTCATACCCCAGGGTGGGTCTTCCATGATCTACATTCAGAACTATGCCAAACCATTCAGTGGACTACTGGAGTAATCACACACTAAATCCCAGCATCACAGTAGATCGAGTCGCCTCTGAAAAGCCTCACTGTGACTGCATGAGGCTTTGGGGGACATCGAGACATAGGCCCTAACAGAAGCAAGGAGAAAAGTGCAGTAGGGATACAAAGGGAGGAGGGTACTGCACCTTCCTAGGCTGGTGAGTTCACCCCACCCTATGATTGGCACCAGAAGGGTATCCTATCCCCAACCCAGTGTGGAATTCCCAGAGCTGCCCTTTCCTTTCAGTGTGCGTTCTCTGGCTGATTCTTTTTATTTTCTGCCTCTTTTTGACAAGCATAAAAATAATTCTATGTTTTCACCTCTCACTTAGATTAAGTATTCAGGATCATATGTATAGTGAGGGCCGAGGATATTGAAAGCCCAGTTTTTTGGTTAAAAAATGCTAAGAGTTTAACATAATTGTTAAGATTGATTATGTTATATTTAATTAAGAAGTTAGTGTTTTTGGTATAGAAAAGTTAATTAATAGAAATAATTTTTAGGTTAGATTGGTATTGGGAAGTAACATTATATCCTATGTAAAAGTAGTATCATCAGAGCAAAAAATGAAAAAGTAAGAAAACTCCAAAAGAACACTAAGATCCTCAATTAAATTGCTACAGGGACTAATTTTAGAACAGAAAACTTACTTATTCAGTGCGAAGAAGGCCCCTATTTTCCTTAGAGAAATATGAAAAAAAATCTTAAATGAGAATGAATTCTGATTAAACCACAGCCTAATTTTAAAAACTAAATGTGCAATTGAAATTGTTTCTGGCATATGTATATATTTTTCTCACAGATGTTCTTTGTGTAGTGCGATATTAGGTAATCTCCATTTCTTTCTTCCTCCCTCCCTCCCTCCCTCCCTCCCTCCCTCCCTTCTTTCCTTTTCTTTTTCACCAGCGATCCAGCTTAGGGCCTTGTCCTTGCAAGGCAGACATAGTGCCACTAAGCTAAATCTTGAGCCCCTCAATTTCCTTTTTAACTAATATTTTAAATTATTTTTTTAATAATGTAAATACTAAAGAAAATCAGTCTTTTCTGTATTTTGCATACTAACTTTTACTTATATTAATTTTGAGGCACTTAATTATTTGAAGCTTTTCTCTCCTTTAGCATCTTGTTAGCATATTGTGTTTTTAAAAAATAACTGTTAGCTCCATTCTCAGCAGTTTGATTCCACTGGGCTAGAATGACACTCAAGGTCCTTTTCCAGAGAAACTACTGATCAAACAAGATTTTAGCCCCTTTTAATAGAGGCACAGGATTTGGGGACCACTTTTGAGGCCTCATTTTGCACCCTTAGGTCATTTCTACTGACCATATTAATGTGTGAGGATGCCCTGATCTCTGGGATGGTGTGAATGTGGGGAAGTTCCATAAGATGGACAAATACAACAGGAAGTAGACCAAAGATTGCATCTTGTTATATTCCCTGTCAAGGATGTTTCTCTAGTGCTTTAATTTAACTGAAATCTACTCAGTGATTTGGGCATATATTTGAATGATTTAACTTGCAGTTTTATTGCAAAATAGTACTGTATAATACCACTTCCATTAAATTATAACCTGACATATGTTAGGATTAAAAATTTCAACTCTTGTGTGTAATTGTAGAAAGTAAAGCCATAGGTTATTTTGAGAAAAAGAAATAAAAAAGTGATATCTCTTTTATAATCTATTGCTGAGTTTTAAGATACTAGGTAGGGCCGTTAGAAATTGGATGCCTATATAGAACCATGATAATTTCATATATATTTAATCATTCAGTAGCCATTAGTGTTCTGGGCCCATTTTTAAGTTTTGTGAAGAGACATAGGTTTTAAAACCCTGTCTTTGCTGGGCGTGGTGGCTCACGCTTGTAATCCCAACACTTGGGAGGCAGAGACAGGAGGATTGCTGAGTTCGAGGTTTGCCTGAGCTACATAGTGAGCTCAGGGCCAGCCTCAACTACAAAGTGATACCCTGTCTCTAAATAAATAAATAAATAAACAAACAAACACATACATACATACATACATACATACACACCCTGTCTTTGTCCTTGGAGAACTCACATTTAAATGAATATGCAATGTGACCTGGACTTCAGTATGGTTATGGGTGAAGTTCACATGTATGGGATTTCTTCTGCTATCCTCACTACACTTCCAGGAGGATTCCCCAAATAGATGCACTCTGATGTGGTGTTTTGGCCTCGGGAACAGGTATAGGATCTGGTATGGGCATACTTTGATGGATCTGTCTACCTTTGTATATATAGGTTGCCTGTGTGATGCTTAGTTCTTATATTGCAAAAATTAGTTAAGGGAAGTTTTGTTATTAGCTAGAGGCATTTAAGAAATAAATAAAAGATGACCTTTTGAGGTTTTATGCTTGATACTTGCATTTATTATTAATTTATTTATTCTAGAAACTTCTATCAAGGCCTGCTATAAGGCACACTAAGGCCTAGACATGGCTATTGAAAACTGAGTGAGATAAATTCCCAGTTCTTAAGAAGGTTGTAGGTTGATACAAGAGACACATAACTGCAGTAGTATTCATAGGGTACTTATGGAACCTTGCAGAAGGAGTACTTAACTCAATTAGGTCAGGAGTGAACTAGGAAAATCTTCCTAGCTGAGTATTAAAGTGTGAATAAGAGCTAGGTTGATGATGAAGGTGAGGTAAGTTGTGTGAAAATATTAATATATGGAGATGTGAAGGCATCAGGTCTCACGTAAATAGCTGCTGGGCTTTTCTGGGACAGAAAGTTGAGAAAGATAAAAGTGAAGGGATAGTTTCATTGTGATTATAGTGTTCTCAAGTCTTAGCATTTATCATAAAGAGAAGCTATTGACCACTTTTTGTTTTTGTTTTTTTTGAGACAGGGTCTCTCTTTGTGGTTCAGGCTGGCCCTGGGCTCACTATGTAGACCAGGCAAGCCTCAAACTCAGCAATCCTCCTGCCTCTGCCTCCCGAGTGCTGGGATGACAGGCATGAGCCACCACACCTGGCATTGTGGCATTGGTGCTGATTGCTGGTGTGCATGAGTCACTATGCCCAATGTTGTTATATGTGGTTTCTGGAGATCAAACCAGGACCTTGCGCTTGTTAGGCAGGTGCTGGAACCACTGACTAAATCTCTGGCCCTGCTACTAAACATTTTTAAACAGGGGAGTGGTATATGGTCAGATACATATTAAATATATTAGGGGCTGTTCTGTTGAAACAACTGGAGGCAAGAACACATTTAGGGTCATTTTTTTTCAATAATCCCCATGAGAGGTTACAAAGCAGAGTCCATTTATATTTTGTAGGTAAAATTTTCAGGACTTGATGGTTGGATTTACATGTGGGAAAGATGGTTTAAGAGAAGATGGAGTCTGGGAGACTCTCAGGCTGGGTACATGGTTAATTAGGCAGGTGGTCAGCATCTGGACTCATTTTGACTTCCTTGATGACATTTGTTCTGTCTCCCTGTCCTTATCACATAAACATAAGTGTTCCTCAGGATTCTTCATCATCTCCTTCTCTGATGTTACTGGGCTTTCTCCTTTAATGGTCTTCTCTGACTTCCAGTTCTTTTATATCAAGTTCCCTTTGTGTTCAGAATTTCCTCTGCTGCCAGTTTTACTCTTTAATTCTGTATAAAATCTCAAGAGCATTTTGTAATCATTAAGTTAAAGTAGGTTCTCCTTTATTTCTAAACTTGCTCTTGTTCTTGTGTACAAATTGTGCTAGTTATGTGGGCTGGATGGAAACTTAAGGCTCCTTTTCTCCTTGTCTCCTCTTGCCCTGATTCTTGCCTTCTGGAGCAGTGCCAACCAGCAGAGCATTTGAGATGGTGGAAATGTCCTTTCTGATTTCTTGAATATGGTGGCCACTAGTCACTGGAAGCCCTTTAGCACTTGAGGTGTGACTGGTACATCTGAAAAATTTTTATTTTATTTTATTTCAATTTAAAAATCATACATATTTATTTGGTGCCTACTGTAATGGGCAGCACAGCTTTAGGTGACATGACTGGGTGGGCTCATAGGACTTCTTAACTCTGAAACTGCCTCCACTTTTCCTGGCTGGCAGCCTGGTGGGGTAGGGGTTATCTTCTGTGCCCAGGAGCCCTTTTGTTATTACTGCTGAGATTGCCCCTGGTGAATTCTCTTCATTTCTTTCCCCTGAATTTTCCCCATGCATTGCTACAAATATGGCTTTCCTACAGCTCGATCCTTAGCACATGGCCACTCTTTATTCAAAACCTTGAATAGTTCTCCACTGCTGTTAGATAAAATATAAACCACTTAGCGTAACATTTAAGGCCTCTCCACCTCTGTTTCCATGTATTTATCATGTACATCCTTGCAGCCGGATAGGACTCTTTTATTCTCCTGAGATATTTCTGTCCCTGTCTCTGTGCCTTTCCTTGTGCTCCTTCTCCATTTCTATAAGCCCAGACTATGCTCTCTTCAGGACCGGCTTCAGTGGCACCACCATCGTGGTGGCCTTCATTTCCCTCCTGAGTTACCCTCTTGTCAGTGCCCAGTAATGGGTTTATTTACTCACCCTCAACCCTCAACATTTTCTGCCATAGTATAACATTCCTGTCTGTTTCATGTTTGTATTTCCTCAGAACATAACAGGGCCTTTGGTTGTTAGATGTTTAGAAACTTGTATTGAATTCACAGAAGTAAATATGGCTTAGTATGAAGTCAGGACCTACCGATATAGAAGTCCTTAATGACCTCCTTACCTAGAGTCAGAAATGGTCTCCAAGGTTTTCTGTGTTAGGTTTGGTTTTAGTGATGGTGAGGGGTACTGTGCAGAACTTATAAGAACTTCGGCAAAGCGTGGTGGGCTATCAGATCGGGATCAGAGAAATTATTCTGAATTGTGATCAATGGTGTATTTCAAGTCTGAATTTGTGTTATCCAAGCTGGGTGATGCTTCACTGGCGAATGCTGCATTATAATGGTCTCATTCTGAGAACTACAGAGAAGATTTATATGATGAAAGTTTCTATAATGGAAGAATCAACTCTAGCTAATTTGTTTTATTATAAATCATTTTCCATATTGAAATCTATTACTTAGTCCTCTCAAATATAATGGAAAAACATTCAATCTCATAGGTTCTACAAGGACAGATATCAAGTCAGCAGGTTGCTGTAGAGAAATTGAGAAAAACAGCAGAAGTGCTTTTAGATGCCAGGGGGTCCTTACTTCCAGCCAAGAGTGACATCCAGAAAACACTGGGTAAGATCTTTAGTATATTTGTTTCTGCCTCACAGGTAAATTCTGAATATCTAATAGGTATGTAGAAAGTCACACAGTTAGATACTATATTATTTGTGATCTTTTTCTATGAAAGGGTGATGCTGAATGTGGGATTACTGTGTATTTGTATGTGTGCTTGTGGCACATTATACTTTCCAAACAGATGGCTACTGTTTCACCCCAAATAGAGATGAATTAAAATCTGAGTTGGAGTTTTTTTTTTGAGACAGGGTCTCGCTTTGTAGTTCAAGCTGGCTCTGAGCTCACTATGTAGCCCAGGCAAGCCTTGAACTCAGCAATCCTCCTGTCTCTGCCTCCCGAGTGCTGGGATTACAGGCGTGAGCCACCACGCCTGGCTGAGTTGGAGTTTTATATGAATGGAAGGATGGAAACTTCTATTTATTAATTTGAAGCCATTCTTTTTTTTTTTTTTTTTTTTGAGACAGGGTCTGGCTTTGTAGTTCAGGCTGGCCCTGAGCTCACAATGTGGCCCAGGCAAGCCTTGAACTCAGCAATCCTCCTGTCTCTGCCTCCCGAGTGCTGGCATTACAGGCGTGAGCCACCACGCCCGGCTAAAGGTTAATTCTTGATAAATATTTATCATTGTGTATTCTGTTGAGAATACTTTTATATGACTGTCATTTTACCCCTAAATAGTTAATGAGAGGTGTTGCTAATTTTAAATCTCAGAATGAAATACACTATTTATTCTAGAAGTTTGATGTTTGCAGCACTCCCTCTTTGCTCTAGGGCAGTTCAAATATTTAGGCATGCAGTAATCTCTTTCTGAATCCCATTGATATATTTTTCTTTTGTAAAATTCCAACTTTTTGTTTTCTGCTAGATTTGTCTCTTTATTTCTTAGAGTTTTGGATGATAATCTGATTATGTATTAGGAGACTGACGCGCTGCCTACTGCGCTAAGAGGGCTGTGCTGATTATGTATTAGGGATTCAGCAAATTCTGTATGTAAACTTTGTAGTTTGCCTTAGTATAGTTTTTTGTTTTTTGGGATTTTTTTTCTTGCTTTTTGAGACAGGGTCTCGCTTTGTAGTTCAGGCTGGCCCTGAGCTCACTATGGTGCCCAGGCAAGCTGCCGCGATCTCAGCAATCCTCCTGTCTCTGCCTCCGGAGTGCTGGGATTACAGGCGTGAGCCACCACGTCCGGCATTGTGGTATGCGGTGTTGATTGTTGGTGGGCGTGTCTCCACACCCAGCATTATATGTGGTTATGGGGATCGAACTCAGGACCTTGCGCTTGCGAGGCAGGCGCCAGAACCACTGAGCTAACCCTCCGGCCCTGCCTTAGTATAGTTTTAAGAAAACGAATCGGGCAAAGAGCCCTTTGTGGTTAACATTTCCTGCTCTTTGGGCTAGATGACATTGTTGGGAGATACGATGATCTGTCCAACTCTGTTAAAGAGCGAAATGAGAAACTCCAGATAACACTGACCCGCTCCCTGAGCGTGCAGGATGGCCTGGATGAGATGCTGGACTGGATGGGAAGTGTGGAGAGTTCTCTCAAAGACCAGGGTCAGGTGCCCTTGAACTCTGCCGCGCTTCAGGATCTCATCACCAAAAACATTGTAAGTAACCCTTTAAAAAGTGGCAAACTTTCACTTAACAGTCTTAAAAAAAGTTTTGTAAATGCCAAGGATAGGTAGATTGAGGATAATGTCAGGGATATAACAAGAAGTTGTTTATTGAATTAGAGTAGTATGAAAAGTACAAAGTTAAGAGTATAAGATGAGCCCTCCATGGTTGAGCCTAGAAGGGGTTTGTCTGCTTGTCCTGAGTATCATTCCTGGTGGAGTGCTTGTCATACATGAAGTTTTATCTTGTTATCATGCTGTAGCCAGCTCCATTGAAAGTTAATCTGATGAAGTATGTCAGATCAGTCTTACTGTCTAGCCTTTTAAAAATCGGGACCATGCCTAATTCCCAGGCTCCACTGGATACAAGGGTTGCTGAGCAGCAGCAGCCTCCTGGCTCTTTGCACAACTAACCAGCTATTGTCTTCTCTCCCTCAAGAGATGTGAATAGCACGCCTGAAGGGACAAATCAAAGTTGCCCTTCAGTTCTGTTAACCATTTTAATTATAAGTGTTTCAAGTGTAGGTTGTTATGAATAATAGTTTTTAAAAACTGGCATTATTTGTAAACATAATTATAAAGCATATATTTGGTCTATTTCAGATGTTGGAACAGGATATTGCAGGTCGTCAGAGCAGTATAAATGCCATGAATGAAAAAGTGAAGAAATTTATGGAAACCACAGACCCATCCACTGCATCTTCATTGCAGGCTAAAATGAAGGACTTGTTTGTTCGGTTTTCAGAAGCCCGTCAGAAACACAAACAAAAACTTGCCAAAATGGAGGAGCTGAAAACCAAAGTTGAACTGTTTGAAAGTCTCTCAGAAAAGCTCCAGACATTTTTAGAAACAAAAACTCAGGCTTTTACTGAGGTAGATGTGCCAGGAAAAGATGTCACTGAGTTGTCTCATTATATGCAGGCAAGTCTTCTTAGTACTTATGAGGCTGAGTTTAATTAATCAATAGTTAAGACAAACTCATACATTGACTGGCAATATTACAATTTGCAGTTGTCATTTTGATTGTTTATGGGTTAATGAAGATTGATGTTTTCCTCCTTTGGAAATCTGAAACCCTTCTTCAATTTTCCCTATTGACTAGAAATAAATGCCAGTTATCAGAGGTGTTATAAACACCATCTTACATACCAGAACCCATGATAGTCAAAATACAAAGTGCAATTAAAAATGAAATAAAATTTATTGTGGTTTTTTTTCAGGTAGCCTGTCTGCATATTTACTATATCTAGTATTAACTATAGTTGGATGTGTTCTTCTGTGAAATTATCAGGGGAACCACTATGGTCCCATACATACCTGTCCATCCTTTGATAGTATAGCAGCATCTGTACTGACTAAATCTAAACGTTTTGTAGGAATCAACTTCTGAATTCTTAGAACACAAGAAAGATCTTGAAGCTGTACATAATCTCTTGATGGAGATATCCAGCCATGGCTTGCCAGGTGACAAGGCTTTGGTTTTTGAAAAAACAAATAATTTGTCTAAGAAATTCAAAGAAATGGAGGACACCATCAAAGAAAAGTAAGCACCAGTTTAAAAATTGCCTATTATTCTTGATACTAATTAGATGAGTGATTTCTACTTATTTATATTGATAACTGAAAAATATTTCAAAACTTCAGATAAGTATCATTATGTATGTGTTTTTATATTTTGATAATTTTTTTACCATCAAATGAAGTGTATTTTTTGTTAAAAC
This sequence comes from Thryonomys swinderianus, assembly GCA_004025085.1. NCBI lineage: Eukaryota > Metazoa > Chordata > Mammalia > Rodentia > Thryonomyidae > Thryonomys > Thryonomys swinderianus. The sequence continues at coordinate 27,919 of PVIC010000342.1, read as the reverse complement.
ACTTAGGAGAACAACTCTGTGTTTTTCCGTAAAAGTGGTAAACATTTTGTAAGAAAATGATATTACTGAAAACTCCCTGAAACCTTTGGCAAATACCACATTTTTATTTGCGAAAACAATAAATAGCCTTGAAAGAGAGTGCATGGCTGTTTGTTTTCTGGACTATTTCAGAAGCTATGCATAATTTAATATAACCATTTCTTAGTAGCCCTTTTTTAGTTAACTTTGTAAAGAGTAGCTGAACCATAAATCTGTAAAAAACAAAAGAATGAACCTGACTTGAACTGAAAGGCTGCACACAAGTAAGCCTTGTAACTGAGTTTTTGTATCTCTGGTCTCCTGTTGTTTTAGCATACATATATGACTTTGCTAAAGCTTATGTGGAAGAAACCTAAAAGATAGATAAAAACAATTTTCTTTTAATTTCCTACTTAATTCATTTGCAGTTCTCTAGAACTTGGAGATGTTACACTGCTCATACAGCTATGTTTCTATCATGTCATATGATACTTAATTCACACTGTACTGAACAATTTTCTTGGTTTTCTGGTAATCTTTAGGTTATTTATTTATTTAGACTTTTATGTTTGTTTTATTAATAGTATGATTTAAGTTAACTGCCATCAATTTTTGTTAAAATTTACAAAGTTTCTTTGGAAAGTTGATTAGCAAGATACAAAAATAATATAAATTGATGTTTCGGGCCAGAGATTTAGCTCAGTGGTTCCAGCACCTGCCTGACAAACACAAGGTCTGTTTGATCCCAGTAATCACATACAATGCTGGGCGTGGTGACTCATGCCCACCAGCCATCAATACCACATACCACAGTGCCAGGCATGGTGGCTCACGCCTGTAATCCCAGCACTCGGGAGGCAGAGACAGGAGGATTGCTGAATTCGAGGCTTGCCGGGGCTACATAGTTGAGCTCAGGGGCAGCCTGAACTACAAAGCGAGACCCTGTCTTAAAAAAAAAAATTTGATGTTTATATAATATCTCTGTCATTATTTATATCCATGTGATAAACAGCTTGTATTTTTCAAACATTTTGTTTAATGCTATACTATGTGGGTTTTTAAAACATTGAATTTTTTATTGGTACATTTTATATATATACCACGATCACACTCAACATTGAGAATTTGTACCAGTGTTGATATGACATGAGTTAATCGCCATACCAATATGACATGAGTTAATGATCACTTTTACCCATTTCCTTATGCACCCTACAACCTCCCACACCCCTTTTATACGTATCCTTTTTTTTAAGATCACATTTTTTTCTTTCCCCTCATTACTTTCCCCTAGCCCTTTCCCGTTGAATATTCTATATTTCACAAAATCCATCATATTTCACAAAATCTATCATATTTCACAAAATCTATCATACATTTTAGAACTCATTTACATCTTCAGATTCTCATACCAGAGATAAAACTTGGTATTTACGTATCTGGGACCTATTTATTTCACTTATGAGTTTGTCCTCAAGGTGTGCCCATTTGAGTATAAATGACTCAAACATCCTTCTTTATCGCAGAGGGTCCAACTTTAAAAGCACGTAGTCATCAATAATTCACCCAGCTGTAGTAATAATTAATTCAGCTGTAGTAATTCATCTATACTCCCGAAATGCCATACACTTGGATTTGTGCACATGTCCTTCATATCCTGCACAGAGCTGTACCCACAGTGTACCATCCGTGAACATGCTAGGCTAGTGTGCTTCTGCATGGTGCTGAGCACACAGAGGGAGCCACATAATTCACTGTGGAGCTTCCTGATTTTATCACTGAGGCTACTACTAGCACTCCAAAGTCAAGAGGTCAGATGGAGCACTAACTCATCTAAGAGGAATGTAGGGCAGTACAGAAACCACTAGGTGGCACCATGTGTTCCTTGTGTGTGTACTTAGTAATCTTGCTTCTTTGCTTGCTGGCATTAAGCATCATATAATATGAATAGAACAAAACTGACTGAATCTAAATAATGTTAGAACTGTTTATGAAGCCCTAGAATTTATGTGGCACTTGAGAGTACCATTATATATGGGTTACAGTTTGTGATTTTACTTTGAGGAATAGTTACTTAGCTGCTTTCACTTGCCACTTACGAAGACTCCTTCTATATCAAAGGGTGATACTGTGCATGGAAGATGCTTTTCAATATTAAGCCCAATATGAGAATAGAACTTGCTGATTAAGCTGGGTGTGGTGTTACATGGCCGGTAATCCCAGTGCTTGGGAAGCTAAGGCAGGGGGCTCACCATGAGTTTGAGGCTAGCCTGGGCTACATACAAGTTCAGGGCCAGCCTGACCTACAAGCAGATACCTTGTCTCAATGCCCCCAAAGCAAAACAACACAAAACAAATTATTGATTCATAATTCATCCTTTGGAGCTTACTCTCTTGTGGCTTAAAGTTTGGTGTGATTCTTTTGTTAACTAGAAGAGAAGCTGTAAATTCTTGTCAAGAGCAACTGGAAGCTTTTCAAGTCCTTGTTAAATCACTGAAGTCATGGATAAAAGAAACAACAGAGCAGGTGCCCATTTTGCAGCCTTCCTTTGGTGCAGAAGATTTAAAAAAATCTCTGGAAGAAACAAAGGTGACTTATTAAATCTAATACTGACTTTTATTTGCCCATAATGAAAGGTAGTTTCCTTTTATGTAAAATCATGTAATTTGGATCTCCTAAATGTGCTGTACGGTTTCATGATTTTTAGAGTGATAATGTGTACGTGAACATACTTTTGAAAAAGGATATAAATACTTTCAATTGGTTTTCTTTCTTTTAAAGGCATAGTATTAGTATCCAAGTTTCTGTCCCTGTCAGAGATCTACATATTTTTGATACCATTTCTCATAGCAGTAAATCAGAGATCCATCTTTACTCAGAATTTGATTTGACTCTAGTTTGGGAATATCACCCTAACAAGTATTGAAGATATTCGAATCTCCTATAAATAGAGCATAAATGTTTTATCATCTGAATCCAAATTATTAAAAATTTTAATCACTTACTGGCCAGAGATTTAGCTCAGTGGTTCCAGTGCCTTCCTAGCAAGGACAAGGTGCTGAGATTGATCCCTGGTAACCACACACCACAGTGTAGGGTGTGGTAGCTCACACCTGTCATCCCAGCATTTGGGAGGCAGAGGAAGGAAGATTGCTGAGTTCAAGGCTTGCCCGGGTTACATAGTAAGCTCAAGACCAGCCTAAACTACAAAGCAAAACCCTGTCTCCAAAAAATAATTAATCACTCATGAGTTTTTTATTTCCATATTTGTGGAAGTAGGTGTTTTTAAAAATTTACTGAAATTTTGATGGTGAAAACTCATTGTGACATGGAGTTCTGAATTCCTGTGTGCATTTCGTTTAGTAACCTGGCTGTTCCCACCCAGTACAGACCTACAGTTGACAGTTGCTTTGGAACCCGGGGTAGCTAGGCGCAGCCCATCCCACCATGGCTGGGAGCAGCATGCAGAGCAGGCCGTACCCCTCCTCATGGCTGACAGTGTTAGCAGATGGCACTTTTCTCTTCTATTGACTCCCTCACAAATCAGAGTCCACAGTTGTTATTTCCTTAAAATATGTTTAAGAGATTAAATTATGCTGTGGATCTTTAATATTAGGTCTGAAAAATAATGTGTTTTTATATCTCAAGAAACTACAAGAAAAGTGGAGTTTAAAAACACCAGAGATTCAGAAAGTAAGCAACAGTGGCATCTCGCTGTGTAACCTCATAAGTGCCGTGACCACCCCTGCAAAAGCAATAGCAGCAGTTAAATCAGGTATGCACTTTATTTACAGAAGAGCTACCAGAATTGGTGCTACTTATGTTTAATTTTTTGTTACTTTTTATATTATATGCATAAAGTTGTGTCAGAAATACAAGGTAAAAGAGACAAGACAAGAAAAATGACATCTAATAAACACACTAAAACCTGTAATGGTAAAATATCTTGCTAATCCTTTCATTATCTGCCATGTTTCATTTTATTAAGTACTGTACTGAAAAATGTATCCAAATTAATATATAAGAATATGAAGTGTTATTTTGGGGAAGGGGATAGAACAGCTCTAATTTGTTCTTTTTGTTAATTAAATGAAGATATTGATACTTCTTTGAAGCATTTCTGTTTGCATAATTCTTGGCCATGAAAGGAGTTTATTGTCTTGGGAATAAAGTGATAGGAGGAGGGAGGCTCTGTTCTGCCAGGTGGCTCTTTCGTTTCATTCTCAGTAACTTTATTCTGTACTCCATTCCAAAGAAAGAGACTCTGCAGGGTATCACAGGCATACCTCCCTCACCATCTCAGTCATGGTGGAGCCTCTCTTTTCAGCAGGAGGAGGGTCAGGTATAACTATGGACTCTAAAATTAAAGTAGGTAAGTTGTAGGCATAGTTTTTAGTTTAAAAGGTACTTCATCAAGATTTCTTTTAAAAGTCGGAGGGCACATCACATGCGTAGATTGTGGAGTTTCTGAGTGTCCACTGCGGTTTATCTAGGTCCACCAGGCTCCAGCTTTCCCTGTTGTTGCACTGATGTTCTGGCCGGGCCTTTCTCTGCCTGCTGCTTATTTCGCTCTGTTAATGCTGTGTTGGGAAACGTTTGTATTGACCTGCTGCATAGACCTCTGTTTTCTCTCCCAGGCAGATTTCCTGAAATGTCATGTTTATGTTTTTTTTTTTTTTTTTGCTTAAGAAAAGGAAGTCTTTTGTGTTTTTAGTTCCTATGTCCCTTTTAAATTAATAATAAGTATTTGTAGTATATATTTGTTTGAATCTTGGTTATTCACGGCTAGCGTAATAATTACAGGTTATTTTCTCTTTTCACTAGATTCACATGTTTACTGTTTCTATTTGTTTCACCTTATTCTTGTGTGGTCAGTTTGAGAAACATCTTTGTGTTTTAGATAGGTGGCCAATGGATGCTAGTATGAGAATATATAGTTGATTTTTTAGAATATCTGATTCTGAGAAAGTGCTAATCCTACAGAGTTCTAAAAAGAAATACTCTAATAATACTACACACTGAGTAGTTCCTATTTGCTAACAGTGATTGACTGTCTTTAGTCCCCACAGCATACTTAACAGTTAGTTAGGTGTTGTTGGTTGGTTGATGAGTTTGTCTCAGGCCCATAGCTAGTAAGGCTGGGATTTTAATTCAGATGCTCACACTGAAAGGCCTAGACACCTTAACCACTGCACTTGCTCTGGGTTTTGTTTTTATATTAAACTTTTCTGCCCCGTCTTTTAAAATCTTTCTTCCTCCATGAAGCCTGTGACAGCAGTGTGTGGCTTCCCAGGCTGTGTTCAGTCCTTTTGTAAAGCGGGTGCTCTTAATTCACCTGTCATCAGGCCTCATTCAACACCATGCATTCCGAGTACCTTCTGAATTTAAGAATTTTATCGTTAAGATAACTTTAGTTATAGAGCAACTTTGTCAGGAATTTGTTGTGAATATTTAATCACTAATTTATATAATGTAAATGGTAGAAGTTGGGTGTTTAAAGGATGATCATGTCGTACTTTAGGAAGGAATTCATAGGGTAGGGCTATTGCCTGGTAGTAGAGCATTTTTCTAGCATGTGCAAGACAGCAGGTTCAATCCCAGCTCCCAATCCCAGAATACATGTTATGTAGAAGAGAAGGTAGTTGGGCCTTCATATGAAGTTGAATTAATAATTTACATTTTCAAATAGAAATAACATTTTGAAATGATTACTGTTTATGTGGTTTGATTTAATCACATGCTATTAATGTATAGATATACTAGGAAAATCTGATTACTTTTTTGTTCATATTTTTGCAGGTGGAGTAATAGTAAATGGTGAAGGAGCAAATATGAATACACAGGATTTTTTCACAAATAAAGGTAAACAGTAATTTTAAACAATTGTGATATATTTTTTGAGAAAAAATATGAGTAGCTATTTTAAAACGTTAATGTATATAATAAGAATAGTCACAATTTTCATAAATATATTTATGTAACTTTCTATAAACATTGTTTATCTGAAATTAGTAAAATCCAGGAGTTTAGTTTGGCACTGGTTTTGTTTCCTCCTTTTTAGTTAGAGATACAGGGTCCTTTGAAATAACATTTTTTTGAACTAATTCTTTGAATTCGGTGCTGGAGAAACACATTTGATTATATGAGTATTTTATTCCATTCAAATAGCCTTTTTAAATTTAAATTTATAAATAAATCTCATAAAATGAACTAACCCTTTAGTTCTAAAAAGGCCATGCTTGATTATAGTAAGTTTGAGTCACAAAATGAAAGAAAATATTTTTAGACCTTTACTTTCAACACCCCAGACATGTATCAATGTAATTTTTTTTTCTCATTCCTAGGTTTAACATCCATTAAAAAGGACATGACTGACATAAGTCATGGTTATGAAGATCTTGGCCTCTTACTCAAGGACAAAATAGCTGAACTGAATACTAAACTCTTCAAGTTGCAGAAGGCTCAGGAAGAATCAAGTGCAATGATGGAGTGGTTACAGAAAATGAACAAGACTGCCGCAAAATGGCAGCAGACACCAACCCCTGCTGACACAGAAGCTGTGAAGACTCAAGTGGACCAGAATAAGGTGCATCCTTGGGTGAATTCCTTGCAGACAGGGGGAGAGTGATTGGCATTGGGAGCAGAGCCTGGTTGGGAGCTTGGGAACTCTGCCTGGTTTCTAGATCTATGACTTTCAGCTAATAATTGGACAGTTTTACTTAATGTGCCTTTCTATAGTGATTGATGGTGATAGTTACTTGTTATACATGCTGATATACAAAGGTTAGCAAGCTGTTGATGTAACTGTTACCTTTGAGTCCCAGTCAGTTTTGAGTAACAGCCAGTCAACTCCTGGAAAAATTTTGTATCAAGTATCTCTCCTGATTACTGTAAAGTAGGGTAGTTAATGTTTCTCTTTTCTTAGTTAGGTGGCCTTTCTTTCTTAAGGCTGTCAAGATTGGTAGAATATTTTCCATACTGATAATGATGGAAAAATTTCTACAAATTACTGATGTACATTTATACTCTCTACTATACTGTCCACAAAAATGGTATTCCTAGTAGACTGGCAAATTTTGGCAGCCTTTAACAGGACTGATTTTCTTATTAATTGTATAACCTGGTTGAAGACATTTCAGTTTTTTTCATAGTGGTTTAAGAATATAAAATTCTTCAATAATGAGGACAAGAGTCATTACCTCCACAGTTAGAGTTCCTCTGTGGGATTCCTTTATCCCAGAGTTGGAAACTAAAAGAGAAGAGGAAAAGAAAATAATTAACTGCTGAAAGTGGGTTTTTACCCTCTTCAGCATTTAACAGTGGATTTTTTCCTCTTTTGGTCGTGTTAGAGAAAAAAGTGTATCATAGTTTTGTTTTTGTCTTTTGGTGTTGGTATTCTAGAGTAATTACATTTTTTCTTGTTAGTCATTTGAGGCAGAACTGAAGCAAAATGTAAACAAAGTGCAGGAGTTGAAGGACAAACTGACAGAGCTGTTGGAGGAGAACCCAGATATTCCTGAGGCTCCCAAATGGAAACAGATACTGACAGAAATAGGTACGTTACATTTTTACACCAAATTCCATAAACAGAAACACAGTCATTTTTCATTTTTATTATAATCTTTACCAGAAAACAACTAGTAGCCTCAGTTATTTTTGGAGTTCCTTTAACATTTCAGAATCTGGGGGCTGGGGATTTGGCTCATTGGCACCGCAGCTGCCTTGCAAGTGCAAGGTCCTGAGCCTTTCTTTCTTAAGGCTGTCAAGATTGGTAGAATATTTTCCATACTGATAATGATGGAAAAATTTCTACAAATTACTGATGTACATTTATACTCTCTACTATACTGTCCACAAAAATGGTATTCCTAGTAGACTGGCAAATTTTGGCAGCCTTTAACAGGACTGATCTCTAGTGCCACAAAATAAAAATTCAGATTCTGGTTTTTTTGCGTACTTTAAAAGGTAATTTCAAATTATATCATAGTGAGAAGGTAGCTACTTCTTAGTAAAATTCTTTGCACTGAGTAACTTTTTCATTAATGTTTAATGTTTTTTTTACTCATTTGTTGGGAAAAGTAGGTTCCCTTTTTCCTTTTCCAGGTTACTTCTGGTACTCTTCCAGTCCTATACTTCATGCCGTCTTCTGCCAGTCAGGACTGAAAAGTAGTTCACTGCAGAAGCAGCTCACCTCTGTTACCAAAGTTACCCTCCCACCCCATCCTTTCCCTGTACAAACTGCTCCTCGTTGGGACAAAGTTTTCTTCACAAGCCAGTTGTCCTATCATTTTTTATTACAATATGGAAAATGAGTATATGACAGGGATAATAATTTGTGCTACTTTATAATATTGCTTGGAGAATTCATTATGTTAATATGTGAGCTATACACTCAGAGGAACAGTATGTGGCACATTATAAGTGCTATGAGAATCAGTACTATTGGTTGTAATAGTAATTTTCAGTTCTATTATATTTACTGAAATTTGTCCTTTTTTTAAGAGTCATTCATGACCTTGGGCTTTTTTTTAAGACAAAGTCTGGCTTTGTAGTTCAGGCTGGCGCTGAGCTCACTAGGTAACTCAGGCAAGCCTCAAATTTAGCAATCCTCCTGCCTCTGCCTCCCGAGTACTGAGATTACAGGCGTGAGCCACCACGCCCGGCACTGTGGTATGCGGTACTGATTGCTGGTGGGTGTGAGTCACCACGCCCAGTATTGTTGCATGTGGTTACTGGGAATCAACCAGGGATTTTGAGTTTGGAAGGCAGGCATCAGAACTGCCGAACTAAATCTCTGGCTTTTGAGGCAAGTGCTGGATCCATTGACCTAAATACCCAGCCTAGCCTAAGGGGTCTTAATGTTCAAAGGTATATTTAATCCAGTAGGAAAGACTCTACTGCACTGTTATTATCTTATCTGTAATTCAGTGGCTGTTTGAGGATGGCAGTTACTGGGGCAGAATATTATCAAGATATTATAGAAAAGGATGGGAATGAGGAATGTATATTTCAGCTTCCTAGTGATTTTTGAAGTTTCTCTATCCTCACTGCTTTAACTGCACTAATTTGTTGTCAGATCAACTAGAATGTGCCGTATAGAACAATGTCACTAGAATGAGAATTCAGGGATCATCCTCTTGTGAAAATAAGTCCTGTAGTATATTATGCTAAGTGAAAAACATCTCTCAGAAAGCTGGTTACACCCATTAACCAACACTTCTGGAGCAGTGGAAATGTTCACATGCTAGACTGAGTGCTCCGGCAGATAAACCTTGACTTCGGAGCGTCTCACTGTGAACCTCTATGATCAGTAAACTAAAACCAGATTGTGAGAGATTGTACCAGGCATTTAGAATTATAATGCTGAACATTTTAGAGTTTTCAATGATAACAAGTGGCTGGTCATGGCATGTGTGCCATAGGTTCGCCACTACTGATTTAGGGGATGAGGAGGGTTAGGTGTTGAAGGATTTGAACAGGAAGGTAACGCATTTTAAAGTGATATATTTTTAAGGGTAAGTATTTTATTTTTATATTGATTTTATTGATACATTTTATACATACATTATGATCACATTCAACATTGAGAATTTGTACCTGTACTGGCAAATCTTGATTACTATTTTTCTCTTTTCCCCTGTCCTCCCTACAACCCTCATCCCCTATGTACATAAGCTTTGTTTCCTTTTTTTACTATCAATTTTTTTTCCCCTTCTTTACTTCCCCGACCTAACCTCTTGCTTTCCTTTTGCACATTTTCTTCTATTTCACATTAACTATCATGCATTTTGGAACTCATTTATACTTTCAGTTTTTCATACTAGAGAAAAGCTATAGTAGTTAGACATCTGGGGTATTCATTTCACTTATGAGTATGTCCTCAAGGTACGTCCATTTGAATATAAAGGACTAAAACTCTTTTAGGGCTGAATAATACTCCATTTTGATTAAAAGAAAAAAGTATCCAGTCTCCTGTTGATGGGCATTTGGGCTGTTTCCAATATGTAGCTATCACAAACTGAGCTGTTGTAAACATGGGTGCACATATTTCGCTGTGGTATGATTGTTTTAATTCTTTCGTGTACATACCTGGCAGAGGAATAGCAGGGTCAAAGGGGATCTCAAATCCTAGGTTTTTAAGGAATCTCCACATTGATCTCCACAGTAGTTGCTCCAGTCTACATTCCCACCAACAGAAGGGTTTGTTTCTCCCCACAGGCCTGCCAGCATTTATTGTGGGTTGATTTTGTGATAGCAGCCATTTTTTGTAGAGTGAGATGGAATCTCAACGTTGTTTTCATTTGCATCTCTCAAATGACCCAGCAGTGCTGAACATTTCTTCATGTTTCTCAGCTGTCTTTATTTCTTCATCTGAAAAATGTCTGTTCATTTCAGATTCCCATTTTTGAATAGGGTCTTTAAATTGGGGGGGGGGCTAAGTTTTTAAAATTCCCTATATACTCTACATAGTAGTCCTTTGTCTGACAAACAGCTGGTAAAAATTTTTTATCCACACTGTAGGTTCTCTTTTCACTCTTGTTGGTGGTTTCTCTTGCTGTGCAGAACCTTTTTAGTAAGATGAATTCCCAATTGTTGATTCTTGCTGCTAGTTCCCATGCTACTAAAGTTTTGTTCATAAGTTTTGTTTCCCTATTCCAGTGTCTTCAAGAGTTCTAGCTAACCACCTAAACCTTTCAGCAGGTTTAGTGTTTCTGTTTTAGTATTTAAATCTTTAATCCACTTTGCTTTTAGTTTGGTGCATGGTAAAAGAGATCTAGCTTTAATCTTTGGCAAGTTGAAACCCAGGTTTTCCAGGACCATTTGTTAAGAGGCTATCTTTCCTCTACTGAGGGTATTTGGCTCCTTTGTCAAAGAAGAGGTGTTGTAGTATATCTGGGGTTGTTTCTGTATCTTTTAGTCTGTTTCACTGATCCTCAGGTCTGTTTCTTTGCCAGTGCCATGCTGCTTTTACTAGTGGTATTGTAGTACAGTTTTAAATTGGGAATTTTGTTACCCTTTGCCATGATCTTGTTGGCTAGAGTTGCTTTTGCTATTCTGGGTCTCTTGTAGCCAGATGAATTTTTGGATTATTTCCCCTAGATCTGTGCAATATGCTGTTGGGATTGCTTTGCATCTATATAGTAGTTTAGGCAGTATGGCCATTTTGATGATACTGGTTCTTCCTACCCAAGAACAAGTGATCTCTTTCCATTTTCTGATATCTTCTTCAGTCTTCCTTTTCAGAATGTTGTAGTTTTCAGTCTGGAGATCTTTCGCCTCCTTTGTTAGATTGATTCCTAAATATTTGTTTGATTTTCATCCAGTTTTTAGAATGCTCTTGTGAAAGGAATTGATTCCTTGATTTCTCTTTCAGTGCACCCACTGTTTGTTTATACAGTTATACTGTTTATTTTTTAGTGTTAACCTTGTATCCAGCTACACTACTAAATCCAGGATTAAGTCCAGCAGTCTTATGACTCAGTTTTTAGAATCCTCTATATAAAGCATGATGTCATCAGCAAATAAGGACAGTTTAACTGCTTCCTTATCTATCTTTATTCTTTTAATTTCTTTCTCTTGTCGAGCTGCTGTGGGTAATGTTTCCAGAACTACACTGAACAGGAGTGGTGATAGTGGACATCCTTCTCTTGCTCCTAACCTTAGAATGAAAGCTTTCAGTTTTTGACCATTTAATATGATGCTGGCTGTCGGTTTCTCAAACATAGCTTTTATCATGTTGAGATAAAATCCATCTATCCCAATTTCCTGTAAGGTTTTAATCATAAATGGGTGTTACATTTTGTCAAACACTTTTTCTGCATCTTTTGACATAACCATATGTTTTTTGTCCTTGAATCTGTTAATGTAGTATGTTTATTGATTTTCATATGTTCAACCATCCTTGCATTCCTGGGATGAATCCTAACTTGGTCAGGATGTATGATCTTCTTGATAATACTCTGTGTTCTGTTTGCCAGTATCTTACTGAGGATTTTTGCATCAGTGTGCATTAGGGAGATTGGCCTGTACTTCTCTTTTTTGGTTAGGTCTTTTCCTGCTTCTGGAATCAATGTAATAGTTGCTTCCAGGAATGAATTTGGGAGTATTGCTTCCTTTTTGATTTCATTAAACAGTTTGAGAATTAGTGGCATTAGCTTTTCTCTAAAAGTTTTTATAGAATTCAGTAGTAAAGCCATCAGGACCTGGACTTTTCTTTGTCCATAGGTTTTTAATTGTATTTTCAATTTTACATATGGCTATTGGGGTGTTTAGCATTTTATATCTTCATTCAACTTTGGAAGTTCATATGTATCTAGGAATCTATTCATTTTTTCTGTGTTTTCCCATCTTTTTGGAGTATAAGTTCTCAAGGTAGGTGTTTATTATTCTCTGAATTTCCGCTGGATCTGTGGTTATTTCTCCCTTTTCATTGTTGATTGCATGGATTTGAGCCTTTTCCCTTTTTTTTGGATATGGTTGGTTAAGGGTTTGTCAAATTTATTTATTCTTTTAAAAAACCAACTCTTCAATTTGTTGATTTTTTTTGTATCATTCTCTTAGTTTCCATTGCATTAATTTCTGCTCTAATCCTTATAATTTCCTCCCTTGTATGAGCTTTGGGTTTAGCTTGCTTCTCTTTTTCAAGTAGTTTGAAGTTCAACATTAGGTTGTTGTTTTGAGTCCACTGTGTTTTCCTAGTATAGGCATTCATGGCTATGAATTTCCCTTGTAGAACTGCTTTCATTGTGTTCTGTACATTCCTGTATATTGTATTGGTATTACCATTTAATTGTAGAAACTGTTTAATTTCTTCTGTGAGCCATTGGTTGCTCTGAAGAATATTGTTTAATTTCTATGTGTTTGTAAGCATCCTCCGATTTCTGTGGTTCGACAGTATACAGGGTATAACTTCAATTCCTTTGCATTTACTTAAGCAGGTTCTATGAACTAGCATGTGGTCTGTTTATGAGAATGACCCATAACCAGCTGAGAAGAATATATTCTGACTTTGTGGGGTGAAATATTCTATAGACATCTATTAAGTCAATTTTTTCAAAAGTTTGGTTCTGTTCAAGTATTTCATTATTGATTTTTTATCTAGTTGATCTGTCTTATGTGTGACAGTAGGATATTGAGGTCTCCTAATACTATTGTATTAGTGCTCATCTGGCTTTTCATGCCCATTAATATTTGTTTTATATAGTTTGTTGTACTAATGTTTGTTGCATAAATATTTATGAATATCATCTCTCCCTCTTGGATTGTTCCCTATATGAAGATGTAGTGTCCTTCTCTGTCTCTCTTAATCAGTTTTGGTTTGAAATCTCCTCTTTCTGCAAATAATATAGCCACTTCTGCTTTTTTGTGGTTTCCTGTTGCCTGGAGAATTGTTTTCCATTCTTTTACTTTCAGGTTTTATATTTCTCTCTCAATTAGGTGTGTTTCCTGTGTACAGCATATTGTAGGATCTTGATTCTTAATCCACTCTGTCTGTGTCTTTTAATTGGCTCATTGAGGCCATTAACATTAGTGGTTATAACTGATATGTACTGATTTAGTGCTGTCATAATGTTTTCCTGTTCTTGGTTCTTTTATTTTTTGCTTTCCCTCCCTTACCATTTAGTTTCTTGCCTACCCAATGAGTTCACTCTGCTGGGTCTCATGGGATTGTAACACTTATTGTCTTTCTCTAAGATATTGTTCAGAATTTTTTGGTGTACAAGTTTTATATTTGTGAAGTTTCTTACGTGTTCCTTGCCCTGGAGTATCTTTTTCCCTTCAATTTTAAAACATAGTTTTACAGTATACATCAATGTAGGTTGGAGATTGTTTTCTTTTAGGAAATGTTTTCTTTTTTTGAAATACTTAATTCACTCTAGGCTTTTCCTGATTTAAGTGTTTGTGCTGAGAAGTCTGCTGTGATTTTGTTGGGATTTCTCTTGTATGTGATTTGTTTTTTTCTCTCACTGTTTTCAATCTTTTGTTCTTCTGTTGGGTTTCTAGAATGTAGAGTATTATATGTCTATGTTAGATTTTTTATATCATGGCCATTTGGAATTTATATGCCTCACTTAACTGTATGTCAACTTCTTTTCCTTTTCCTGTGAGGTTTTCTTCCCTTACATTTCTGAACAGTTTTTTATATCTTTTGCACTGTCTCCTGTTTCTTCACTGACTCCAATCAGTTTTATGCTATTCTTCTTTGTATCATCTAGCAACTGGTGAGTTGATGATACTGATTGTATTATGTCAACCAAGGTGATGTGATTGCTATTTCCATAAATTATTTCTTTCCTACTCCCTGGCTGCAATCTTATCCTCTAGGTCTGATATTCAGTGTTTCATATTTTTCATATTCATATTTCATTCCTCATATTCATTTTATTTCAGAAACTTTCATGGGAGTTTTTAATGTACTGGAAATCTCTTTGAAGCTGTTGAACAGATTCTATTACTTTCATTATCGGCAACTCTATCATGTTCCTCAGCTCTTCTTTAGTATTGTAAATTATATCTTCCACTATCTCTATATTTATCTGAGAAATTATTTCTGATTTCCATTTTACAAGGTCCTCTTTGGATAGTGATTCAGAGGGTCCTGGTGTTTGAGCTTCAGTTTACTCTATTCCCATTTTCCCTTTGTGTTGATGATCTTTGTGTGTAGAGTTTTGAGTTTTTGTCTCATTCCTATTTTTGTTGCTGCTGATGATTTTGGTTTAAATCCTAGCTCACTGTCTGGGCAATGTTTAATGCAAGTCTCTTTTTTTCTAAATATTTGAAACCCTTAGAAGGCTACTTCCTAAGTTGTTCTCCTTGGATCTGTAATGGCTCTTAAATGATCTCAGTTCTGGCACACCATGGAAGATATTTGGAGAGAACAATCACATCACTTCAGTTGACAAAATACAATCAGTTTCATTAACAGTATCAAGCAGAGCACAGGAAATGATGAGCTTTGGCAATTACTATTCTGATACCTTTAACCTCAGGAGTTAGATCTGTTACTATATGTCAAAATTTAGAACTAACCAGAAATACATTTACAACATTCTAGTCCTTCAGTACAGCTGCACCATGCTTTGGGAATAAAAAGTCACTGGGGAGTTGGAGAGGAAGAGAGATAGAAGGAGAGTGAGAGATTAGAGGTAGGACTAGAGGATATATAAAGATCACACAAACCTCAGGAAACTGATAGACACTAGAGGGCAAAAGATATAAAAGGGACAAATACAAGACAGAACAAACTGACAACAACAGGACCACCCAATAGTACAGAAAAGAGGAGAGTAAGAAACCTGAAAAGCATGTACTTCTGGGCACTGATTCTGACTGGAGAACTGGAGAGGATGAAGGAAGAAAAGAAGATTGGGGAGCCCTGCATGGCAGGCTAATAGGAAACTATTTTCCCTACCCTGTAAAAATAAGAGCAGGTGAAAGAAGAAAAAACTTGAAATTGGACAGACTTGGCAACAGTAGAGTAGAGAAATGAAAAATGAAAGTTACTTCAGAAAAAAAGAAGGAGAATAACAACAGCAACAAGAAAAATAAAACAAAGCCAAAAACATTACCAAAAAGGGCCCTTTACGGCATGTATCTGCTGTCTCCTGTAGGTGGTATGTGCAGCAGCATGGACATCAGGGGATATGGTTGTTTCTGGCTCTAATTCTTGAGTTGAGCTCAATGACCTCCTGCAGCTCAATGAACTCTGCAGGTGTCCAGGGTATTGTAGATGTAACTGACTCCACCAACTGACCAGTGCCTGTAGTCAACAGGATTTCTTCACTCTTCCAGTGGGTGCTTTTTGATGTGGTGGATAGGGCAGAGGAATGCATCGAAGGCCTCTGCTTAGGTCCAGCAACACCACTGCACTTATTCATTGTGCACAGAAAAGTAGATGGAGTCTCTGGAGGCTTCTCCCCATGCACCAGTCTAGTATGGACCCAAAAAGAAAGTATATGGAGTTTCTGTGGGCTTCTTTAATGTTGGTCACATGAGAGGTCAGGGCCAGAGCACTGTGGAATGGCACCCAGGAAGTGCATCCTAGTGCTTCCCGTGTCAGCAGCACTTACCCAGTACAGGCAGATTAGATGGAGTTTCTGCAGTTTTCTACTCCTGCCCTGGTCTCAGAAGAGCTCCAGGCCGGAGCGCTATCAAGGGTAAGTATTTTAGAACCAAATGGGTTGCAGCTGAAACACACTAATAGTGGTACCATTAGAAGGCTGGTTGGTACTTCAGTTGGTGGCTCATGGGGCTGTGTAAGCACTGTGAATAATCTTTCAGAACCCACACCAGAAACCTTGCAAGGGAGAGGGCAGAAATTGGTGCCAGCAATCCCTCAGTAACTGCTGTAGATGAAGCTGCAGAATCACTGTTCTAGGCAAAACCTGAGGACCAGATTGAAGATACAGCATGGATTCAAGGTCTTATGATCAGGGAGGTGGGAAGGTATGGCATTTCTGAAAGAAATTTTGTATAGTTCTGTGTATAGTAGAACTATAACACTATGTATAGAACTGTGTATAGTAGAGCTATAATACTCAGAAGTATTACAGAGTATACTTAGAAGTATATGGGAGCCATGATAACCTTTGAAAGAATTATACACGACAACAAAATTCACTAGTTTGGTGAGGAATATTAATTTTATTTTTAAACACTGAATTGAAAAAGCTGGTGATATTTCCTACTTTAATTTTCCACAGCTGGTTGTTAATGTACAGGTTGAGTAGGAGAGGATGATTGGGGCTAGAGATTCAAAGTTTGGAGTCACTTATTTAAAAATGATGGGATTAATAGTTATTGTTCTAGTAGTTGAGTGAATAGACTCTATAGGAATTCTAGGAGCAATGAGAGATCTCAAGATCTTGTTTGTTTCAGGGAATATTCCAGTTAGTACAGTAACTTTTAAACTAAGATTCAATTTTATTCTTATACTTCACTTGATATATAACCACTAGGTCTATAAAATCTGTGGCATTGCATGCAGTTAATCCTCTTAGGTTAGACCTTTATTTGCCTATGTTGGAAGAGTTACAAAAATGGAATGATACCCATTATATATCATTTTGACTCATATCATTCAATCTTCCTGCCATCATACTAAATGTATTAAAAAGTAAATGCCAGTTTTATTCTTTTTTTTTTTTTTTTTAGATTCTAAGTGGCAAGAACTCAACCAATTGACAGTTGATAGACAACAAAAACTAGAAGAATCCTCCAATAATCTAACTCAATTCCAGACTGTAGAAGCTCAGTTAAAACAATGGCTTGTGGAAAAAGAACTGATGGTTAGTGTTCTTGGGCCCTTGTCCATTGACCCAAATATGCTGAACACACAAAGGCAGCAGGTGCAGGTGAGTATTACTTAAAAATTTGTCTGAGTCTCAGCACTGTGGCTTAACAAGACAAACACTTTCATCATAAGTACTGTAGACTTTCATGCTTTGGAGTGGATCTGTAATGCTTGAGGTGCTCCACACTATGCATTTTAAAGAATTCCAGCTACATGATGTCCCAGAGGAGGCTCCTTGAGCTCATGAGTGGACCACATCCCCAGATTTTCCAGTGATGGTGTTGTTGTTACAGACCATGTTTGAAAAAGAACCTTCCTTGAAGTAGTGATGTGATTGTTGCATATTTCTATGAGAAGCTAGCCATTGTTTAGAAGTTACTTCTATTGTTTAGAAGTTACTTCTCTGAGATTTATTTTGTTTGAGGTAGTTTGATAATGAATCTATAAAACTTATGCAGTCAGTCTGGAAGCAAAGAGAAACAAACGAGACAAGGATAAAGAGTAAAGGAAGCAGAGAGGAATCTTGAATCCCAGTGCAATAGACCCGCCTAATTACCAACCTGATAAATATATAAAGGGGAAGAAAGTCCTAAAGTTGATGTCAGATGTAATGGCAGAGTTTCTTGGTGGTTCAATTATATTTCTTCAGGTGTGAACAGTGGCTTTAAAGCTGGGAAGTGATTCCATAAGCTGAAAAACAATTACTTTGTAAAAAGAATAAAAACAAAAGATAAATAAATGTTTAGGGAGAACTATTTGCCTTTGGTCCTAATTGTCTTTCAGAGATGGATCGATATATATGAGGTAAAACATAAAATAAAAGATACATAAAATACACTAAAAGTCAAAGTTTGGGTCATTTGTTTTATACTGAGAGTCTTGTTGAATCTGACCAACTTGATTTTTCTGGCTAAACTATAGGATATAAATGTCAGTAAATCCTATATTTAAGAAAAGAGGGTTAGAGTTAGGGTATAATGGTGCAGGCCTATAATACCAGCACTGGGGAGGCCAAGACAGGAGAACCACTATTAGTTTGATGCCAACTTGAGCTACATAGTGAGTTCAAGGCCAACCTGAACGACAAGCTGTGACCCAGTCTTAAACCCCACCATCATCAAAAAGAAAAGAAAAAAATGGCTTCTGCAAAACAATACATTGTGGGCATAATATCTTCTAACAGTGTTATCACTATGCATTTTCCTTAATGTACAGAACTTTGGAGTATTTAATAAATCCTGCAAAGAGAAAACATGGATAGGAAAAGACAAGTGTGAAGATAAGGTTGAACTATTTCCCTTTGTATTTAAAAAATTTATATGTACTTATGTTAATTTTTGCCCTTACCAAAAGAGATGTATTCTGTTCCTTGTCTTTGGGAGATATGATTATTTTAGACAAAGTGTTTTCCCTCAGAAGCACCATGACTCTGTGAATTAGCAATTAGTTTAGTGTAACTGTACTGCCCTTGAAGTAAAAACTGTAAGAGTGGTAACTGAAAAACAAAACCAGAAACTGATAAGTAAGTACCATTGCTCTCTCTTTGGATGCTTAAAGCTGTTTTTTGCTACAACTTAACTATAAATAATTTATGTTTACTTTAGATTCTGCTACAAGAATTTGATACCCGGAAACCTCAGTATGAACAGCTCAGAGCAGCTGGCCAGGGCATTCTGAGCAGACCTGGAGAAGACCCTTCTCTGCACGGGGCTGTGAAAGAGCAGCTGAGTGATGTGACCCACAAGTGGGATGGCCTCACAGGACAGCTGAGTGACAGGTGTGACTGGATTGACCAAGCCATTGTCAAAAGCACGCAGTATCAGAGCCTGCTGAGAGGCCTTTCTGGGACACTGAGTGAGCTGGAGAGCAAATTCAGCAGCAGCCTGGCTGTGAGCACACTCCCTGATGCTGTGAACCAGCAGTTGGAAACAGCCCAGAAACTGAAGCAGGAAATAGAGCGGGAAGCACAGCAGATAGAAGTGGCCCAGGCACTCTGTGTGGAGCTGTCAGCACTGGTTAAAGAGGAGTACTTGAAAGCAGAACTTCACAGGCAACTGGACAGCACCTTAAAGTCATTTAAGGATATTGAACAGAAAGCAGGTCTGTCTTCTCTTATGTTTCCTGGTCAGAAATAGAATTTGTACATAGTCTAGATATCATATATTACTGTTTCCAATAACCCAGGGGCTAAGGAGACTAGTGAAGTAGGGGCTGGACACAGGAGCTTGGGGTGGTCACAGCCAAGAGTGGGAGATCCCACTCCCCTCCTAGACGGGTGCTGTGTTGGCAAAGTCTGCCTAAGAAAGATCCATTAAAATATTAGGTACCCCAAGTTGGTTTTGAAAAGATGAACAGTTTTACATGATATTACCTAAGTTCATCAGAAAAACAGATGAGTAGATATTTTAAAAGGCTTTATATCATTGTATCCATTTATTTTTTTATTGCTTGTGCTGAGCACTGAACCTAAGTCTTATAGACTCAGCAAGCACTCTACCATGGAGCCACATCACCAGCTCCCATCAACCACTATTTTGTCTGATTCTGTCATAGATAACATAGAGAAGTATGTGGGTTTCTCTGTTTTCTTCAGTAATCCTGTAACAGATAGGCTGGTATTTGTTAGAAGCAACATAGGAGTTACAGGAAATCAGGAGGGTCTTGCCCAAGGAAGATACATTTTGTTGCTTTGGTCTGTTGTAGTCATAGCACTAGTGTCTAAGTCTTATACCTAGCAAATTCTCAATTTATATTTTCAATTGAGAATCTGTCTGTTGATTAGAGAAGCCACTTGAGACTTACTTCTTTATTTGACATGGAGGGGACAAAACATAGCACATAGAAACTGTATGGTCTTGTATCCTGGCTTAACCTCTTCAAGGCTAAAAGACTATGGCAAATAATTAAACTTCCATTATATATAGAAGTTTTAGAAGCAAAAAGGCCAGATTTTCAAAGAGGTAGATTACCACTCTACCCTGGAATGTTGGTTTTCTCTTCCTTGTACTGGAAGATTATGACAGAGCAGGCAGTGTGTGCTATAACCATACCCTGCATCTCAGTACATTTTCCTTTGTTTCTGTAATCACTGTTTCCTCTCTCACCTGCCTTTTGCTTTTTTCCTTATCTCTTTTCTTGTTGTGTGTACTTCTTTTTTCCCTTATGTCATTCATTCTTGTAATTCTTGATGTCAGTGCCAAAAGCCCTTGCTGTATATTCATTTGGAGATTTTTTTCTTTCTTTTGATTAAATTAACCTTTTAAAATTAAAAAAATCTGTAATTTTGCTTTTAGAAAATCTTGTTGAGCACCTTCGATCAGCCTGTGCAAGCTCTCATCAATTTCAGCAAATGTCTAGAGATTTCCAGGCTTGGCTGGACACAAAGAAAGAAGAGCATAAGAAGTCTCCTCCAGTATCAGCCAAACTTGAAGTCTTGGAATCACTAATTAGAGATCAGAACGACTTTAGTAAAACTTTGGCTTCCCAGTCAGATATTTATGAAAAAGCCATTGCAGAAGGTGAAAATCTGTTATTGAAAACACAAGGATCTGAGAAGTCAGCCTTACAGTTACAGCTTAACATGATGAAAAACAACTGGAATGAATTTTACAAGCAGGTACAAGAAAGAGAAGACAAGTTAAAAGATTCATTGGAAAAAGCCTTCAAGTACAAAGACTGTGTAGAGAACCTTCGGCCATGGATAGATAAATGTCAGAGTAGCCTGGAGAGAGTGAAGTTTTGTTTGGATCCTGCTGAAATAGAGAATTCTATTTCCAAGTTGAAGTTCCTGCAGAAGGAAATGGACCAACACTTTGGTATGGTAGAGCTGCTGAACAACACAGCCAGTAGCCTGCTGAGTGTATGTGAGGTAGATAAAGAGGTAGTTACAGATGAGAATAAAGCACTTATCCAGAAGGTGGACTTGGTCACTGAACAACTTCACAGTAAGAAATTCTCTTTGGAGAACATGACTCAGAAGTTTAAAGAATTTCAAGAAGTTTCTAAAGAAGCCAAAAGACAGCTTAAGTATGCAGAGGAACAGCTGGATATCCATAATTCCCTGGGACCCCAGGCTTACAGTAACAAATACCTGACCACATTGCAGACTCAGCAGAAAGTACTGCAGACCTTGAAGGACCAGGTAGATTTGGCCAAGAGACTTGCTCAGGATCTTGTGGTAGAAGCCTCAGACTTGGGAGGAACCTCTGACATTTTATTACAAGCAGAAACCTTAGCTCAGGAGCATGGCACACTGAGTCAGCAGGTTGATGAAAAGTGCTCATTCTTAGAAGCCAAACTTCAGGGCATTGGACATTTCCAGAATACCATCCGAGAAATGTTTTCTCAATTTACAGAGTTTGATGATGAACTGGATAGCATGGCTCCAGTGGGGAGAGATGTGGAAACATTGCAAAAGCAAAAGGAGGCTATAAAAACCTTCCTGAAGAAACTAGAAGACCTCATAGCAAGTAATGACAGTGCCAATAAAACTTGCGGGATGATGATGGCCACAGAAGAAGCCTCTCCTGATCTCATTGGGATCAAAAGGGACTTGGAGGCCCTAAGCAAACAGTGTAACAAGTTATTGGACCGAGCACATGCTAGAGAAGAGCAGGTTGAAGGAACACTTGAGCGCCTTGAAGAATTCTACAGCCAGTTTAAAGAGTTTTCTGCTCTTCTCCAAAAGGCTGAGGAACACGAAGAGTCCCAAGGCCCTGTTGGGATGGAGACAGAGACAATTAATCAGCAGCTTGCTATTTTCAAGGTAGGAAATCCTTCATTTTTGCTGAATAACATTTTATTCCTGAAAGACATCTCTAACTGGTAGGACAAAGTGATTGCCTATTTTTAGACTCTTCTAGAATAGTTGTTATATAGTACTTGGGTCTGAATGAGCAGATACAGGTGTTACACAGAGGCCCTTGGGGCAGCTCCATGCTTCCTGGAAATTTGGGTTTTCTTATGATAAGCCTGGACATGCTATTAGGAAGTCAGAGTTACTTGAAAAAGTCATAGGAAAGCTTGAAACTGACATCATGGAGCCCATTTCAGAGGGTGCTGATAAATGACCTTTGTAGTGACCAGAGCTGTGGCTTTTCTTTTTTTTTGGAGACAGGGTCTTGCTTTGTAGTGCAGGCTGGCCCTGAGTTCACTATGTAGTCCAGGCAAGCCTCGCTCTCAGCAGTCCTCCTGTCTCTGCCTCCCGAGTGCTGGGATTACAGGTGTGAGCCACCACACCCAGCACTGTGGTATGTGGTATTGATTACTGGTGGGTGTGAGTCAGCAAGGCCAGCATTGTATTTGGTTACCGGGATCAAACTCAGGAACTTCTTGAGGCAGGCACTGGAACCAATGAGCTAAATCTCTGGCCCCCAGGCTGTGTTTTGAACTCTGCTACAAAGGTTTGTCTTCCACAATTTTCTTTAAATGGTGAATCATAGTCTTTTCCTCTCTTTTTATACTCTTCATATAGTTAATTTTTTTCTGTAAACTTCTTCAAAGGTTTGTATTTTTAAAGGCAGTGTGGCTTTCCATGTTTTCCTGGTTTCGTAAAATAAAGATCCTAGGCTCATGATCTGGAGGATCACGAGTAAATTATTTTCTTGTTGGACTACATAAGCTCCTCAATATCAAGAAATATCTGTTATGTGACAGCTTCAGTGTGTAACAGTAGGTTACAGTGGTGGCCCAGTTTCCTTATCTTTGGGTTTGGCCTCATTTATGACAGTGGAAGCAGATCCCCATCTCTGTAGGGGACAGAGACAGGTTTCATCGCTTGTTGGAGCATCCTAAATATCAAATCTTTGCTGCACACATATGATCTAATCCCTTGGGGTTGCTACAGGTCCTGTGCTATTCATAAAATGTGTTTACTATCTGATAAAGACTAGTAGAGGTAGATGGCATGGTTAGCACATAGAGGATATACTAACAACAAATAAAAATAAAGTTTTCAAAACTACCTGTTGAGCTGGAGGTGTAGCTCAGTGGTTGAGCATCTGTTTAGTGTATGTGAGGGCCCTGGATTCAGTTGCTAGCACCACAAGAATAAAAGCAATCCTACAGACCATTTCCTATGGGAAGTGAATGTAAATCAAATGAACTTCCAAACTGTAAGGTGTTAGTGTGACATACTGTTTTCCTTCTGTTGTCTTTAATAATATGGTTTAGGAGATAACTGAATTTTTAAAAATAGCTTCAAAATGACAGTTTTTATTGCAATTGTTACTTTTTGCTTTTTATTAAATGCCTTCAAAGCTGAGTTCCTTCCAGGCTTAAAAATCAGTTACTCTGTATTTGGATCTTGATTCTTGAAAATTAAAGAAGTACTTTAGTATTGACTTTGCTTCCTTTGCTATACAGCCAAATTTTTAAATTTCCTATTTGTAAAGTAGAAGATTTCATGTGAGAAGAACAGCTTTGTGGCAGTTTGCTGCTTCAAAGACAGTGAGCCAGGATATACAGTAGTATGATGCGCCTACCTGGCAAGCACAAGGTCCTGAATTTAAGCCCCAATACCACAAAAAGAAAAAAAAGACAGAGCTTAGGAGTGAGTGTTAACTTGGAATTTCCTGTCAAATCCTGACAAAATTTAAATGACAGTTCTAATAATGCACTTTAACTATTTTTGTTGTTTGTGAGACATTATGATTTTTCCAGGATTTCTGTGAATTTGTGTAGGGAAAAGACTGGATTTTCATTCCTCCTCACTGCTTTCATGATCTGTAAGAAAGTGAGCAAAAAATAGCACTGAGGGTACTGCTATCTGTGGATACCTCCTGTTTGTGTGTCCAAGCGTGAGTCTGGTGAAAAAGGTAGCTGTCCCTGTGGAGAATGCAGAGTAAGGAAAACCACGAGATAGGAAGAGCTTACTCACTGTTGCACTGAAAATGTTCTGCAAACTAAAAACCTTCAAATAAGCATCATTACTCTTAATAGTTGCAGAGATTATTTTATTTTTTTGTGAAGAAAGAGTGGTCATAAGGGATTTATCATGCTGTGCTTGTTTGTTTTCTGATTATTTTAGAAGGAGTTGATTGAATATCATGATGCACCTTTAGTGTCTTGAAACTCAGGGACCAAAAAAAAAAGTGTCCCAGGGGATAGGTGACCTTTATATAAAATTACAGTGCCACACATTAGAATAATGAATAAGGGCATGGCTATGGTAAAGATACATCATGGTTTATACAACCAGTAATTCTGTTTGTTTGGATTTGTCTATTAAAAATATCATTTACAGGCCAGGGATTTAGTTCAGTGGTTCCAGTGTCTGCCTAGCAAGCACAAGGTCCCTGCTTTGATCCTGATAATCACATACAGGGACTCATGCCCCCCCACAGTCAATACTACACACCACAATGCTGGGTGTGGTGGCTCATGCCTGGAATCCCTTCACTTGGGAGGCACAGGCAGGAGGATTGCTGAGTTCAGGGCTTGCCTGGGCTACATAGTGAGCTCGGGACCAGCCTGAACTACAAAGACCTGTCTCCAAAAAAAAAAAAAAAATCATTTACAACAAATAACATTTATTGTGTCTTACTGTGTGTCAAGCACTATCCCAAACTCTGTTTTCTTAACAGTCATGAAAGATGACGGGTATATTATCTTCCTCTTACTGTAAAGAAGCCAGTTCCCAGGGAGATTAGGTACCATGTCCAAGGTTACCTTAGGTAGTCACCATCAGAATGTGGATCCTTCAGTGGAAGTAATGCAGTGCTTTGTGTCAGCCTCACTCATCAGTTTTTGAATCTGATCTTTTCTCTGGGAAATTTTCACATCATCTTCAGGGTAGGCTGATTTAGGCAGCCTGAATAATCAATCAGCCATTGTTCATTTTAAGACACAGTACCAAAAACACCCATTTACGGAAAGTGTTCTGGAGAGCTGGTTATTATTAAGAAACAAGAGCCAAATGTATATAAAACTATCATGGGATCTCATGTTAGGTAGACACTGTGATGATTATTTCAGTGGTTACTGTACTGCTGCTACTGAAATAGAACCAAATATTTCATTGTCTTGGTTATATCTTCTTGGTTAAAGTGTAAATTATCATCTCTTACAGTTCAGATCTTAATGTATTTTTCTTAGGCCTGAGTCTTTGTTAGTTTCACTATAGTTTTTTTTTAAGAAGTTTTAAAATTTTTAAATGGAATGATTTATATCAAGTGAGCTAGTTATTACAGTTTCTGAAAATGAAACAGAAAAGCACTGAAGGATAGGGCCTAAAACATCATAAACTTTGAAATAGTTACAACTCATTGTGACAATAATCCATGAGCTAGCTTTACTTTACCTGATGCCATAGATAAAATCCTATAAAGTTTTTAAAATTTAAAAATGTTTTGTCCTTTTATTTTTATATTTTTCTTAGTATATGTTCACTTCACATGTTTATATCCCTTGTGTGGAGTTGGTACACATACATAACACATTTTAATTTTTTTCTTTATCCCCTTTCCCTCCCTTCTCACTCAATCTCTTGATCTCTTTACCATTTGAGAAAAAGATCTCTCTCCCTACTCTTATCTTTTATTTTGCTCTTTTTTATATTTTGTTTCTCATATGAGAGAAACCATGTGATATTTCAGCTTGTGTATCTTATTTATTTCATTTTACATTATGAAATCACAATGCATTAATTTCTAACAAATGGCTCAAAATTGTCCTTTTTATGGAAGAATAGTACTCCGCTATGTATAGATACCACCTTCTCTTTATCCACTCATGTGTTGATGAACAGACATATAGGCTATGCCCAAGATTTAGCTATTATGAGTTGTGCTGCTGTAAACATGGTATGATGTATCACTGTAATGTAATGTCTTTAACCATTCTGAGAAGATATCTAGAAAAGGAATACCTGGGTCAAATTTTTATGGTATGGTTTTTATTTTTAGGGATCTTCATACTGTTTTCTGTAGTTGTTGTGTTCCCACCTACAATGGTTGCATTCCTACCTACAATGTAGAAAACTGCCCCCCTAGCTGTGCCTGCATTATTTGATTTCTTGATGTTGATTATTCTTTTCTGGTGTGAGATGGAATCTCAGCATTATTTTAATTTGCATTTCTCAAAAGGCCAGTGTTGGTGAATATTTCTTCATATATTTACTGGCCATTTGTACTTCACCTGCCCGTTTTTTGATTGGGTCTTTTATTTAATTTTTGAGTTCTTTATATTTATGCTTATCTTTAGATTATATTTATATCAGTACTCTGAAGTAATAGCTGGCAAAAATTTTCATTCATTTTAGAGGTTGTCTTTTCATTTGGTTGGTTGTTTCTTTTGCAATGCCAAAGATTTGTAATTTGAAATAATCCCATAACAGTTGTTTTTAAAATAAAAAATAAACTTTTTATTAGCAGGCCTGACATTTAATAGACATTACCCTGTTACTTAATTAGGAAGTGTCTTATATTCACGGAGCACGTAACACATTATGTAAGCCAGGAAGACAGCTCCCCTGCTTTCAATTATTCTCTAATAGTTAATCTAATAAATAGCAGTCAATATTTATCTTAGGTTACATTGAAAGAACAACATTCATTTATGTTTAAGGTTCCAACTCAGACATAGTGATTAAAAATGAACGCTATTCTAAACTAAATGTCCTGATTCAGCCTCAGTGAAAACTGTCATGAGATTTTGAAAATATATTAATGTTAACACTTACTTAGCTTGAAGGTTTGAAACTGTTTTGATAGTATAGGTTCTATGACCATGTAAATGCTGGTTACTGGACTAACATTGTCAGAAGAGTGAGTTGTTTTCTGTACTTACGGTAATGTGAAGAACCAGTTTTTTTTGTTTTTTGTTTTTTTTTGTTTTTTTGAGACAGGTTCTCGCATTGTAGTTCGGGCTGGTTCTGAGCTCACTATGTAGCCCAGGCAAGCCTCAAACTCAGCAATCCTTCTGTCTCTGCCTCCCCAGTGCTGGGATTACAGGCGTGAGCCACCACACCCGCACTGTGGTATGTGGTATTGATTGCTGGTGGGCATGAGTCTCCACACCCAGCATTGTATGTGGTTTCCAGGGATCAAACTCAGGACCTTGTGCTTGTGAGGCAGGCACCAGAACCACTGAGCTAATCCTCCAGCCCCAAGAACCAGTTTTTTGCTTATACTTCTATACTGTTACATTTAAATTCTCTGCACTCTTTTATGAATTTCTACATGCTTCAGGCAAAAAGAAAGCAAGCCTTTCTGGTGTTTCCTCTGCCTTCTAAGTCCTGTTCAAAGACCTTTAACTCAAGATTAAACACAGATACATCATTAAGTAATATTAACTCTTCTACATTTATATTTACTGGCACATATGAAGAATATATTTTATCATGATCCCATTAATAGCCCATCAGATCTTCTGTTCATCATAAAGTAATCATTATCATCTTACTGTACTGGTTTAGTTTTAGTGAAGAGCAAAGGAACTAGGTGTTTTAATGAATGTACACGTTCATTCCTGACTAAATCTGTAACTCTTTTTCTAGTCTATCATAGAAGGTCTTCTTCAGGTCACTCTATTGCTGCCTCAGTTGTAATTCATTTGTTCCCAAAACTGAACATATTTCTACTACAAGTCTCCCTGCACATACAGAACAG